>JAOWBC010001592.1:18152103-18171368 GCA_028566105.1 Hypoplectrus providencianus
ATCACTAACTAACCTGAAACTTCTCTCAAAGTTTAAACTGGAAGAGAAGAAATTTCCCAAACACTCATAACTTTTTTATTGACTGCAGTATTTTACTGTAATTTGGACAATTTAAGCCACAGCAAGCATTATCATAGAAAGAAAGTATGACACAGCTGCACAGCAATATGTTACATGTATCTGCAGTGGAGGATTCAGGGTGTCAGAGAGAGGGCAAAAAAAAAAACACCCCAGCTGGCTGCAGTGTGCCAGCAGCGTGGACGTGTTCTAACATGCAGGTCAACTTATTTATTACTGTATCTCCTTTTCCCAGTTTTAAGACCACTATCTTTTTTTCTCCACCAGAAGAGAGTCATACTTTTTATGACACATGTTCTCTGGGCTCTGCATCATGATTTCTCCACAGTAAGCCCCCACTCCTGGATCCACCAGTGTGTCATTATCTGAAGGTGGTACTATCAGCTCAGCCACACTGAGCTCTTCATGTCTGAATTTTCACATGCACCAAAAGATGACTAATGTCGCTTTTGTTATAACCTTTTACATTTAAAGCTTGTCATGGCATTACCTGGAATAACGTTTATCTCTTGACAAGGTTTCTGTAAGAGAGACACGATGACTTTCAGTCAAATGAGTGGTTTATGTTACTGAAATGACCTCCGAAAAACAACAAAGCCACAAAAAAGCCACAAGACACGACTCTCTAAGTTTTAATGCCTGAAATAACCAGTACCGTCCCATATGATTCTTATGCAATGAAAACATATTTTACCACTCCGGTAAATAAAATTAAACTATACATAGAGAAAGACATGAGAAAGGGAGATATTCCCATTCCGTTGGGCTCAGAGAACCCTTTGGCTCAGCTATCAGTCATCAAACCTGATAGATCATCAGACAAATCGGGTACAAACAATAAATATATTTCGTCAGAGGGTTCATGTCAATCATTATCAAGAATTGCACAAACTACAGAACAGCATGTTTACTGTCAGAACTACCTCATAGGTGTCCTTTGTCAGGCATTAATAGACACCCTTCAGCCAGTCAGAATTGAGCATTCATTCGGACTGTTGTATACCTGATGATCACAGACAACAAGACATGTCATAAAGGAATCAGCTGTCAATTATGGAAGTGGAAATTAAAAAAAAAAAAAAAAAAAAAAAAAAAAACCCCCTCATTCATAATTTGTTCATTCTTCTTCTCCGGTATAATGTTTGAAACTGTGTTGAAGTGTTCTGTGAAAGTGTTAAAGAATAAATCGAGATTGAAAAATTAATCTAAGTGTGTTCCCCCTTAAATATTTATATCACACAGATCAGAGGTGAGGTTTACTATAATGTGGTCTGTCTGCAGCTACGTTTATTGACTGCCAAGAAGTAGACAACTATAAACTGGAAGGATGCAAAACCACTAAGCAAACCTGGTTGGTTGCAGAGACTGAAACAGGTTTCCATAATGGCATGAATGACTGCGAGTCCGCAACTGACACTTTTATGCAAAGAACTGTACTACAAGTGTTTAAGCAAGTGATAGTGATAGGTTGAAAGAGAGACAGAGAAAGATGTAAGAAAAGAAAGATACTGCTTACAGGCAAAAGTTTGATTTTGGATGAAACGAGAGAGATGTTGCCTGTGGAAAAACAGTGAAGGCAGGCGGAGGGCTTGTTTTTCTGAGCCAGGGGGTCTCAGTGTAAGACTCAGACAGGATGAGAGAGTAAGGCACAGAGATATGAACGACACTGCCGAACTGTAAGGCTTTCACGATGAGTCATCGCTGACATTTTGACATGAATAATCCCCTGACACTTCTGGTCCCCTGCTCATTCTCACAGTCAGAGGGTCCCAGGTTGCATCTCCTCTCACCTTCTCAGCCACGGTAAGTAACGACTGTAAGCTGTCAGTCGAACCTGCGATAAAAGCTTCCTGTCACCTCATTTACAGTAGGATGTAAAGCTAAAGAGGATGATTTTGATGATGAGTAGTCAGTACTACTGTTTGTTTTTGTTTTTTTATCTGAGCAGTATATTTTGTACCTGCACTGTTAAATTTGTATCTCTTTTATAATTAGTCTGACTACGATAAAGAGCTGCCGGCTTTTGTCATTTTTTAAAAGATATATGTTCTTTCACTTAACATTTTGTGAATATCTGAATATCTTATGTCCTCCACCTCCTACTCATCCTCCTCCTCTTTTTCTTCATCTTCCCAGATGCAGCAATACTGTTGTGTTGCTTTAACTTTCCTGTGCAGCCTGTCTGTCCTCTGTCCTGTGCTTTCCCTAACCTGCAATGACACTCAGTACCAATGGCCAGTGGGTGATCCCCTGTTATGCTGCAACAAGTGCCCACCAGGTACAATGCCCTCTCTTTTTCTTGATAGATTTATTAGTTATAATGCCAGCGGGTTATAACTTAAAAGTACTGTGTGTATTTCAGGTAAACATTCGGGTCCACGTCATGGCTCAACTTGTTCAGTCACTTGCAAGTCTTGCGAGGGAGACCGGTTCATTGACAAGTGGAATTACGAACAGAACTGTGAGATTTGTGAAAACTGCAACAGAGGTGAGTTATTTTTACAGATTTATATCTCATTAGTGGCATGAAAATCCACAAACTTATAGCGGCACAACAGAAGAAAACAATCCGTGACAGCGTGATATAATTTAAAGTTCTGTATCCAATCTCAGGACACAGAGAGTACATGTTTAACGTGGTTATGAATTATCAGATATACCGGTTGACAAAGAATGAAGCTGAAACAGAAACACGGGCAGAACATGCCATATGAGCATTACTACAGAAATACTATCTGTCATCTTCCCTCATGTAGAAACATGTAGTTCCCTGTTTATTTTGTATGTGTCATATTTTTTGAGACAGTATGCAAATGATTCATCATCTCTCTGGAGTCTGACCGTCCACTTCGTTACAGCACAAACCCTGATAGGAGACAGGCTGCTAGTTGTTACTCAACCCTATCTCTGCATCATGATTTCAGAGAAGTTTGCCCATAGAGACCTAAGGTCACATATGAGAGGGGATTTCCCCTGGTGAGTTTCATGGTGGGATACAGTCAGACAGAGATTAAAAGCAGGAGGGGATAGGGGGGGTCTGAGAAACCCTGTGTGAGCCAGCTCAGGAGGTTGTTAGGGTGGGATTCTGCAACAGCTGCAGCAGCCCACCAGCAGTGGTAAAGACAGGAGGAGGTTCAAAACGACCATCATCATGTCAGTGGAAAAAGAAAAGAAAAACACAGTTAAGTGGTAAACTTTAGAAAGAGCAGCTGACACAAATGCCATATATTATCACGACTGCCCCGCTGCTACAGGTGAGCCAAAACAGCTTGCAGTGCTTATTTTTAAATGTCACGGTGGAAAAGGGAGAGAAAGTACGCAACCTCTCAGACAGAAAATTAGACTTCTGTATGTGCTCTCGTTACATATCAAAATCAAAGGGTTGACATATTTGGCTCAGATGTTAAAGTGTGGCTGACAACAAACCTAGATCAGTCTGACGTAACACCGGGGGGATGAAGGTGGGTGTTGAAAATGTAAAAAAAAAACACTAGAGATGCAGGGGCTTTATATGTCAATTAACGGCTATGGAAACTAATTCAGGTGGAAATGATTCAACCCACACAGAAACCTCTTATACTGTTCTCTGGCAGCACAACTGTATTCGTATCTTTTTGCTTATACGACATACTTTGCTCTCAAATTTTAAACACAGTATAACCTTTATGCTATACGTCGTTATTTCCCTGCAGTAAAACTTTAATTGAATCCTCTTAAATGACATCAGTTACTTGTTGTCATGCTTTGAATCTTCAGTCTCTTCCAACTTTAACAGTTCATTCCTCTTCATTTACCATCACATTATATGATAATCATGTTTAATTGTCTTATTAATAGGAATTTTAGGAGTTTAGATGTTTTATTGTACTAAAGAAGAGGTACCTCAACCCTTGCTCACAAACTAGAATCCCTGCAGCTGAAATAGATCCAGATAAACTGCTGCTAACTCGGGACCCATAATGAGGACCTTTTTCCATTCCACATAATGGATAACTTTAAATGTTTATATGTTACAAAGCAGTTTCCAACCTATGCCTAATGTTCATCTGAGGGCAGTAAAGACAAGCAGAGATGGATGATTTAATAATCCCAAACTCATGTTAACAAGCGCAGTAAATCACAATACATCACAAGCACCACTATCTGCTGTGTCTGTGCAGAGATGCAGCACTTGTAAACTCAATAAAAGCAATTTATAGACTCTATTTATCAGATATAATAATGTTTCCCACCATTTATTAGCCCAGTATATAGATTATGCATCCTTACTGCTCAGTCTTTGATCATCTTTTATAAACAGTACATTTAAATGATGCTTGTGGACGTGTTTTGTGGAGGGTTAAGAAACACTGAAGGAAAGAAAACATGGATGACTAAAACATGTAAAACAATATGTCTGTGTTTGAGGATATAACTAGTTAGACTCAAAATGTGCATTTACGTCAATACAAGTTCAAAGCCTCTCTGAGCCATGACCTTAAATGACACTAAATTATAACTCATTGAGACATTCATCTATGCAGTTTCACTGGATTTTAAAACAAATGTGTTGTAAGGACAAACAGCAGTCACAGGGGAAGCTTTCTTTTTGTTTCTAAGTGAATTTATATTAATGAATGCACGTTAAGAGATGTAACATGTTTAATCAAAGCGAAATACTGCTTTCACAATTAGCCGTTTGTTTCTGACGAAGCAACAGTGATAATATAACCGTCCGATGACTTAAAACCAGAGTCTTTACCTGCCGTACCCCGTTTGTGAGTAATTCCTCTTTTGATGACTTGTCACGGTTTACAGGCAACGTTTGAGCATACTCAGAATAGTGATTATATTTGATCTTTTTATGACGGGTGTTGCTTTTCCTTTCTTTCTTACAGAAAACATGGAGTATCAGTCACGCTGTACCCCCACTCAGAACGCTGTGTGCAGATGTAAAGCTGGCTACAGATGTAGAGACAAATCCTGCAAACAGTGTGTGCAGATAAAAACCACAACCAAAGCCCCACTTCCTCCATCCACCACAGGTACCTCAGAGTCAGCTGCATGTGTCTGAGAAAGACCCACGTTTTTCCAGTCTGTTCAAATGCATCCTGATAGACCTCTCTATGAATTCAACTCAGGTTTATTACAGATATTTGAAAAACACCTAAATATAATTACATGAGGAGGAAAATACGAATTCAAATTCAAATAGAAAACACTGGAGAACAAACTTAATGAAAAGTCACTATGTTAATAACCATTTTATTAGAAATAACCTTGTCAGCACCCCCTTCCCTTTCCATTTCAGCATCTGCCTCACTTCACCAACACAACAACCAAATGATGGGTGTGGTGCACCTATAACCACATTTAAAAGTGATGGAAAAGTGATCCAATCACAGCATAGGGCAGAATAAATGTGACTCAAAATTTTTAACTTGCAAGTGTACAAAACAAAAGCAAGGGCAGAAATATCTTCACCCATTTGTATGTGAAGCATTGAGAAACATCTTCTCCAGCCTGACCACAAATTTAGGAAAAATTATCAATTCACAAACTTGAAACATGCACAGCGTGTAAAAGTTTTGCAAGTAATTCAAGGCTTAATGAAAACAGTTTGAAAACACCTGGCTCTGAAGCCAATCTGACCTATTGGTCAAACTGTGATGCCACTAGGCCCAGAAAAAGACTTTTAAAAGAAACATCCATAAACCTACAAGTGATAAATATTTATTTTTTTAGGTACATTAACTTAACAATATAAACACTTTGATGACCATTATTTTGAGCATTATTGTGCATTTCCTGTCTATATTTATGTAAATTAGCCAGATCCCAAGTGGTTGGGAAGCACTTTTAAAGGAAATGCTACAGATACAGAAGATCTGGATGATTTCACACACAGTCAAACTATTTTTGGCTTCATGCACAACTGATCAACTTTCATAGGAATGAATGGGGCCCCATCCATAGAGTGTCTTTCAGATTTCTTCATACATCCATGCATGCAGGGCTTTTTCTATCCATCAGTCAAATTTTGGGGGGTTATTTTAGCTTTTCGTGGCATTAATTAGATGTTATTGTAGCCGCTATTAACCCAGCAATAGCTTTTTGGTTAATGTGAGATTTGAAACATGCATCAAATGTAACAGCGGTTGCACACTGATGGGAGGGTTTGCCGTTTGATCCATGTACGTGGAATAAAACTGAATACCAAGTAGTTCCTGATGCTGTCGTCAGCCAATGGATTACTGAATGTGAGTGTAAATGGATCAATGATCATGATCTGTAGCATTAAAGCGCATTGAGTTGGCATTACGACTAGAAAAGCTCTATACAAGTGCAGCCCATTTACCATCACATTTACAACAATGTTTAACTTCAAGAGATTTATGCATTTTTAAAAGAAAACAGAATAGATAAATAAAATGTTAACCATGGGTCCTGACTGAAGTATATAAGGTGCTGGCATTACTCCATCAATCATTTTTAAAAAAGACAGATATAGATTGACCAGCCAGATTGTAGTTTTTACTCATGTGCAAATAAGAAGCTTTAACTTTCCTCAAATAATAATAATTAAGTTTTTTTTTCTTTTGATACTATGCATTGCAAAATAAATAGTTTTCAGAAGAAATATTTAACATTTTGCATAACAGTTCATTCTTGGGGGACCCCAGGAAATATTGGTAAAAAAAAATCAGCTCAAAGTCCTGTGCTGATTAAAGTTACACAAACAAAGCAGTTGCTAACAATAAAGTCAATAAAGTATTTTACATGTTGTGGCCGCAGCTAGCGACTGTTTGTTTACTGTGCAGTATCCATGGAGTAAGGTCAGACACAAAGTGATACAAGTTAATTATAAGTTGTTCTGTGTGGTCATAAATACCAGCTTCCTGATCGTAGAGTTGATATAAAAGCCCTCAGAGCCCTCTGAGCTCACTGTCTAATAAACCATGAACAGCTCAGAGTTTCCATTGAACTATTGAATGTGGCAGCACTGAGCTGAAAAGTTTTTTAAATCTCTTCCCTTCCAGCCGTAAAGCCCAGAGGCCTCACAACAGAAAGGCCGCCTCCACCAATCAGAGGTAAAGTCCGGCTCAGTCAATGAAAATACAAGGAAATAAATGAACTCTGAATGGATCTAATCTATTGAAAATATCTCCCTTACACATTTTTTACAGATAGGGTGTGGTTCCTGGCGATAATTGCCCTCCTGTGTGCAGGACTTGCAGTCGTTGTTGTTACAAAAATCAAACCCTTCCTTCGCTGGATAGAATCCAGGAAATGTGAGTCGATTATTATTATGAGGCAGATAACACTGCAGCAATATACACACACAGGAAGTTCACCCACCATAGCGAGTGTGTACATTTTTTTATTTTTATTTAATCTAAATGGATTTGTACTTTGTATTTTAATCAATTTCCCCCCAAAAATCTTGTCGCTCAGGCTACTTTTTGGCCAAAGACGCTGCTCCAGTATCAACATGCTCCGATGATGAAGATATACCCACGCCTGTCCAGGAAGTGCGTGAGAAATGTGACCAGTGTGAAGTTTGAGTTAAAGAACCTGAACTGGGATGAGGAAGAATTTGACGGATGGATATTTAGTGCAAAACATCTCTTGTTGCTTTGTACATTTATGCCAAAGGGCATCACTCGGCCAGTGCTGATGGATGGAACCACAGAAAAAGTTTGTTTCAAGGCTGATGCTGTTTTGATCATAAAATTGTACAAAATCACAAAGACAGAGAATCTATAGACCCAGCATGTTGCACTGTAATGCTTGTGCATGAGTTAGAAACTGTGCAGTGTGGTGCTTTAGGGTGGTATGTACTATGGTACACATAAGTGCGTTTCTAGGTGTATATATTAGTAAACTTTTCAGATTATATGAAATGTGAATATATGTGACTTAGTTTTTCATCTTTAAAATAAATGTTTTATTGGAATCAAAATGCCTAATACTCATGCAAAACAATAAACATTCAGATCTAATACTAGAGACAGAGCTGACATAGCTTGGGTATTTACATGACATTTTAAATAATAACTTACAAAGGAGATCACCCTCCAGCGATTCTTCCCAGAGTTCATGTTTCTGGCGTGCTCTGGCCACAAGTTTTCCGGGAACCTGCAGATAAAAATGTCTCTGAGAGCCCTCCAGTCTGCCAGACGGAGATGGATGTGCTCCACAATCATCTGTGGCTTCACAGTTTTATTGTCCCTTGCTTTAAAAGAATGTGTTGATGATCAGTCTGGAAGCCAGCGGCCATGACCACCAGCACAAATCTTCTGGCATATTTTAGAAAACATCATAGCGCCTCCTCTTTGGACACATGGCAGTCCTTCCCCTGCTCCTGGGAGGGGAAGAAAATGCTGTCGATCTCTCCGCTCCTCTCCTCTTCAGAGAGGTGAATGCTGGGAGATGATGTGGGGTGAAACACTGGGCAGTCCCTCTCGTCTTCTTCTTCACTGTTCACTCTCTCGACCGTCTTCCCGCATTCAATTGTTGGACCAACTTGGCCTGTAAACTGACTGAGCAAGCTAAAGACGACTGTCCCCGGATTGTGGACATGGACTGGACCTACAGAGACCAAAATAGACAGATCATGCTCTTAAAGGAGTGCTTAATTGACCCATAAGTTACATTATCATATAGTTTAAAGAGCAGGACAGCTAAGTACAACTCAGACTCATTACAGTAACACAGCTGCGTCTTTTACAGGTTTTATTTTCTTAATGACTCTGCAAAGTCAGTTAAAGTATTTCACAGAGAGTCTTTATTTCACTCATCAGTACCAAGATTAGCTGCTGAAAGGCACGATGGCTGCTGCTTCACAGTGGATGCGTCTCTGGGGAACTGATGAGTTGACTCTTTCGGCTTGTGAGGAGCATCTCTACCTCCCTAAAAAAGAGCGATGAGTGTCAGGCGAACGAACGAGAACTCATGCCATATATCTGGAGGCACATGACAGAATGGAGCTATCAAATGAGCTTCCTACCTCATTCCATAACTTTGCAATAGCTGGAAAACAACAGTTACACAAATTAGTAATAGTAAGTCATTTTCTTCACACATAATGCTGAGTCAGCATGTTTATGATTTACAAAGCAACCAGCACACTACAAAGAATATCAGAGTCATTTCTGTTTATTGTTTCCCAGAAGTTATGTGATCATAAAGTTCATGGGTTCAATCTGTTAACCAGAGGCACCAGAAACCAAACCTGCCCCAGACGAAAACACCAGCTTACTTTGCTTGAAACAAGTTTCATCTCCAGGGCGCCGAACAAAGAACAGAATCACAAGGGCCACACATCCCACAGCAACCGGACACAAGATGGCTGCCAGCTGACTGCTCGTCTTGTCTGAAAGATAAAAAAAAAAAAATAAGACTAAGACTCGACAGTCATGCTAACACCTCTGTTGGGCTGAACACAGCGGTGCTTTAGCTAAAAGCCAAAATGCTAATTTGAAGCAGGTTGTATTTACAGCCAACATTGCTTATGCTGTTAGCATGCTAACCACGCAACAACCCCCAGGCCTTCAATGTTAATCCTATGTGAAAGTGTCTTGAATCTTTATCAACTCCTATGGACAGCAGGGGGCAGCGCCATTGCTCCTAACTTAACTTAAAAGTTATGTAATTACCTTAAATACCTCAATAACTATTCTCATAAAAAGTCTATGGTCTCATTTATTAGTTTGATGTTTTTTTTTTTAGTTCAGCCTGATGTTCATGTCGGAAATAATGATCTCATTTAAAGAAAAACACATTTCATCTAAATATTCTGTTTGTTAAAAATGTCTTGCTCAGTCGTACTAAAAGACACAAGGTGCGACTGTTTTAAGTTAAAGATGCAGCTTGCAAACCAAGGTGGCTAGCTGGTGCTATCGTTAGCTAAAAGTTTTGCATGTTCCCCGGCTTCACCATCTCATCCCTATATCACCTCTAGTTTCAAAGGAATTTGTTGATAATCCATGAAGTGTTTCAATCGACATTGCCATCACTGGAGCAATGTCGCTATTGTTGATCCTTGTGCCTCATAACAATAAAAAGTATTGTACTTTCTTCTCTCCACACACTCACCTCCTTTAATATGTGTGCCATTTCCTGCTGGAGGGACTGCCTGAGTGCCACACCTGTGTGAGATAGCTATTAAATATCTTTGGCATCTCAAATATGGTTCCCCATAAATAATCTCAGTGTAACACAATGTCAATTTGAGAGCATATTTAGTCAGATTTTTTGAGCATCATTTGAATCTAGAGTGTTAAAACTGTCACTCTCACTATCTATTACATGCTGTACTCAGGAAATCCATGACTTACTTGGGAAACCGGCAGGATTTAGCTGTAGTTCTGCTATGTCCTGAGGAAGCTGAGGTAGGCTTGTGTTTATCTTTGCTGGAAATAACTGCTGCGGCTGCTTCTGGAGAAAGATTAGCGCCACAGATCTGGTTTCACATTTGGGATTTCAGAGGGCAAAAACAGGACCAAACAAACAATGGCATGTCTGTGTAACAAGCTGTGCTGATAAACATGAGAAACAGCTGTGTGAGAGATGTATTGGTTAATTTGTTGATGGGTAATACTTCCTAAAATGGGTAATTCTACTGTTTATGCTTTGTACATGTATACATCCTAAATAAAAGTTGTATCTCAGTTAAGGCTCTGACTTCAAACTTGTTGCTATCTCTCCCTCACTTCACTTCCTGTCATCTGTCAACTGTCATCTAAAAATGAAGGCTAAAGTTCAACAAAGTAGAAAATAAAACCTTAACCTTAATAAAACAGAAATAGGCTGAAATAAATCTTTTAAACAGCCTCACTCTTGCCCATGAAATGCCAGTTTGTTAACATAATACCACTGATATTTTTATACAATTATAATTTTATATATACTTAATGGGATGGGGGGGGGGGGGGGTGTTAATTTTTCCCAGTCAGGATCATGTCAATGATTAGCATCAACTCTGTTGTTGAACAGAGCATGCTCCATATAACAGAAGCAGAAAATGCCTCAAAATATATATATTTACAGTAGAATAAAATGATGGAAAATGTGTGGTTTGATGATAGGGACATCAGTCTATCATCTCTCTAATTTTGCAGAGAAATCTCGTAATAATATGATCCAAAATTATGTGAAATTGCTTGTTTTTAATTAACGTAGCTTTTCCCAGGGAGACTCGGCCCAAAGGCCTCATCAAACACTCAAACTATTTCAGTCCTGTCTTCCATACACTTGGTGAGAAGCAGATCATAGCTTGTGATAGTGAATACAACTATGTTTGAGTATATTTCTCTGCTTTTCTTATTATGTTGACTTGAGTAATAAACAGTGTGGAAAATACACTATTACTACTCAGTAAAGGATCTGAATGTTTCTCACAGTGGTGAGGGGAGCCCCCTGAGCTCAGATTAGAGTCCCTCTTACTTTTATTACTGTCACACACATATAAAACTAAATATATACCTTTCACTATCATTATTGGTCATCCTCTTCCAGTCTGTCAAAACATCCTAAGTGTATTTTGTGTATCATGATGCCCTCTGCTGGCTGCGTGTGTTCTTACAGGACGTAAAGTCTGTACGGCTCAGTATTTACCCGTTGTGGCCGGTGCCTGGATCTTTTCACAGTATCTACAGTTTGTTGAATATGACACCATGTCAGTGCATCTGAAACCATCCTCACAGACGCACTTCACATCGGATGTGCTGCTGCAGTTCTGAACCACCTTCAGATTTAAGGCTGAGACAGTGGAAAAAACAGCAATTTTACATTTATATTAACTGTAAAAAATAAAAAGGTAACTTCCAGAAATGCACAAAGATTAATACCTTCTCAGTTTATTATAGAAACCCAAAGGTCATACTGGTATCATTATCAGTGATGGGTGAAAGATCACTGTTAAGATGGTAGAAATGACTCATGGTTTCTTTACCTGGTGTGCAGTCTCTGTAGCAGGGATGGCAGCTGTCCTCACGGTTTGGCTCGCTCGTGTAGCTTCCATCAGGACAGGTCACACACTCTGTGCAAGACTTCTGATACTTACCTGACGGAGCAGAGAGAAACAAAAAGAGAACAACCGGATGAGAAAGAGAGCAGAGAGGCTGCTCACCCAGAGTGCATATTAATGAAGGATGTGGTCGTACAGTGTGCAGCCCGCGTCATTTTTCATCAAGACAAACAGACTGAGAGACGTGAAACAAAAAAACAGTCAGAGGGATAAAGATAAAGATAGACCCAGTACGCCTCAGTGCTTCTTAGTAATTTCCAAATTTGAACCAAACTGTGAGTCAAAGCTGAATGAGGAAAAGAAAACAACAGAAAAACAGATGCAGTAATATAAGAAACTCTGACCAGACACCATCTTACCTGCTGGGCAAATTTCACACATTTTGGCACCCATCCTGTAATACTGGGTCCCATCTTTCTGTTAACACATGAACACAATTAAATACAACCGTCTACACTCCAGCAAACTCCTGATTGACTACATTTCTGTACATTTGACAGCTAGATTTTATAACTGGAAAGCAAACACTATTTTTGTTAAGATTCTACAAATATGTGTGAGGAAAAAAAATTGAAGATGTTACCATCGGAGAGGTGAGCACCAGCTGTGGAGATAACATCAAGGCAATCACAAAGCATTGCACAAATCCCATCCTATGGAGAAGAGATTAAGAAAAGGTTGAAATTAAAGGCAGATATATATAAAAAAAACCCCACACACATTCAAGTTGCATCTACTTTTCCGTTTAACAATGTATCATAAACTCTCATTTAAAAGAATAATGGAAATTTAACCGCCCCCCAAAACATTTTACCTTCAAATGATGCGTCTTTTGTTCTCCTTCAAATGTTTTATTAACTTCCTCAAGGTGCGACTCTTTCTCTCTTTCCTTCTCTCTGCCCTCTCACTCACTCTACCCATCCTTTGTGTCACTGTTTCCTTACCTGGTGACATCTTCCTGTCTTCCTGTCTCCCCCGCCCACTGATCTCTATCAGCGTGCTGCGGTCCTGTTTACAGCTCTCACATGCAGACCCATCCGCACTGTGACTCTGACGTTTCAGCATCAAAGACTCACCAACTTTCCGTGCAAACTGTAAGATCTGTGCAGCGAACGTGTGTCAACAACATGATGGAGGAGCAAATCATTTCTGAAAGCCATGGTAACCATTATGTTTTGGCTTTTAAGTCATGGTATATTTTTAATCACGTCTGAGAACATTACTCAGATTTCCAGCAATTACAAGTTTTCTTTGCTACATTGGTGGAATGTGAACCTCAATTTAAAGGTCAGTTTAAAGCACAATCATGAAAGTAATATATTAAAGAACTCACTTTTTCTTGTGGTATCTAGCCATGCATATAGTCAGTGGTGGGAGAGGTAATGAGATACTGAACTTAAATAAAAGTACTTTTACATTACAATGGCCCAAACAGTAAACATAAAACAAGAAAACAAGAAAGAAAAAATGATAATGAACAAATATGACAGGGCATATGAGATATCATGGCACAGTCAATAAATCACAATTTTTCTCAAAGTTTTTTGTCAATTCTTTTTAAAGACTACATAGATTATTCTTAATATGTTCTTAAATATAGGTGTTAAAAATGGGCTATCAAGCAAAAGTACAACATTGTAATTGGGTAAATATACATTGATCAGGGTGCTCTCTTTCTGCAGCAGAATAGAGTGTGATTGATTTATTTAAAAAACAAAATCCCATTCACTTTCACGTTTTTTTTAAAATTTTGGTTCAATTATCCATAACTTACAGACAGAAATAAACTGTTTTTAAATAATCACACATTATGTTGTTGCTCAGTTGCATCTTTTATTCTTTCAGTCTCTCTTGACATGTTACATACTGTAGCTCTGCAGTGAAGCTTTGTAGCCTAAATTACTGTCTTTATGTTTAAAGCTGCATCGTCACACATCTGGAGTACTCGAACAACGCTCAAGATTATTGTTTACATTGTTTTGTGACACAAATTGAATCTAAATATTTTGTCTCCTCAGTAAAGACATGAATGAAGTGACAAAAACACCCTTTTTGTCGTTATTGCTATCATTTCCATCGGAAAACTGATAAGAGCAATCAGATATTTAGTTTCTTTCCAGGTGTGTGACTGTGGACAATCTTTGTTTGCAGTCTTTGAACACAGTATATATTCAAAGCTATAATTCCTTTACACATATAATATCAAAGCCATCGTACAGTCATTTCGCTAAAGCATTTGCATTTCAGTTCTGTTTTTTTTAACTTGAGTTATTTTTAAATTGACTTTATTTTGGCAAACACATACACTCATAAAGAAAAAGTACCTATGGAAAAAAAACAGCTCCATTGTCATTTGATTTAAATATTTACAATCTTTTTAGGTGATTACTGTCAAAAAGACAACTCAAATGTCTCAAATGATAGACATAGAGACAACAACATCAAATTAGACTTGTAGTGTTTCCTTCTTCTTCATGTTGTACATTTGCCCCTGTAAAAGTCTTTTTAAAAACACTCACTATACAGACGTAACACCCAAAAACATACACACTGGCACATGCATACATAGAGACTCACTCAGTGCGTGAAAGTAAAACTATACAAAGGGAAAATGGCATGTATTATGTCACCCATGTCTGACATCCTCCTTCTGTATTCAAACAGTAGTGGAAACACTGCGATTAGCATTCAGCTGATTCCAAGGGCCACACATGCAGGAGTTTAAATAAGCTTCAGATCCTCCTACTGTCAATATTAATGAAAAACAAAATTGTTGAAGTGTGAGTTGCAGAAGAAGCAGAAAATGTATTTCACCCAGTACAACCACACATAGGAAACTACAGCCAGGACTATATTTAGAAAGTGTCTGATAATAGATCAGCAAAGATATGGGGGCGGTCCCCCATTGTGACAGTGATGATTTCTAGCAGTATGCTAATATACAGTATGTTTTACTGTAGCAGTGTGTCTCAGCTAAAGTCAATGGATAAAGCTAGGGTAGGCAGTTTTGTTGGTGTGGCAACAATCCCATATTAATCCAGTAAATGGTCTGAATGCAAACTAGGCCAAGGACTCAGACGTTGAGACATGGTAAAACTTTGTTTATACCACCAGTGACAAAGCAACAGGCGACCAGTCGTTTTCAGCGGAAGCCTACACATGTAGCTGTGTGGCAGGCATGGCATGCTACAGGTCAACATTGAGACCGGGTCAATAGTCACTCTGCATTTCACATCCCTTTTTTTCATCATCTATTTCTTTCAATGTCTTCAGTGATTATGTTTTCACAAAATCAAGTAAATTTGTTATTTGGCAATGTACTCCCAAACTTTTATAACTGACATTTTAACTTTGTTGTCATACTGTGCTAGACTTTGACCAGTTACAGTTTATTTTTTACTGGGAGATTCCATAAATGCTAATGCACCTGTGCCTCAGTTTAGAAAAGGAAAGCCTGATTTGATTACAAAAAAATCCTGCAGAAAAGTGCCCTTCCTTTGTTAGCATTTTAGCATGTAGCCAGAGACTTTAATCAAAGTCTCCTCTCAGTCACATCTCAAAGAGATTCACAGCCCCAGATGTATACAAAGAACAGTAATTCTCTTCTAACTGCCATATCAGGGTCACAATCATGGTCAGATGGTTGAAATTAATGGGTGGTACTCATGCAGGTTACTGTATGAAGGGCTTGCATGTGTCTGTGCTGCAGGAGGAGGGCTGTAATTTTTCTGAAAGCTGCCTACCCCAGCTTTAGATGTGCAAAAAAAGAAAAACTAAAACTGAGGTATGTGTTCGTGTTAATTAATTATTCTAATATCCCAACTGCAACATGTAAAAGATGAGGAGAATGAATGATATGAATAGAAGAAATATAGTTTTCTATAACCAGCCTGTTGACATTTTTATGTAACATGTTTTACAGTTATAGTGCTGATTGTTTCATATTATACATTTTTGCTTTGCTCTTCCTTTCTATGTGCAAACAGGCTCAAAAATAGGTTCAGTTATATACATCAAGCACCTTGGTGAAATAGCTTCGGCAGCTATATTTATTCTTTTTTTACAGCAATTCCTCACAATCTGACCATTTTATTTTGGCACTCAAAGGCTAACTGACATTATTTTATGACTGTCTTCTTTTTGACTCTGCTCGACCATGCAGCTCCGCTCGAACAACGCAGGATCCGACTCTAATATAAAGCAGCGTTACTGCTGAAAACACTAACAGCTACATGACACCTGGGTGTCGGTACATTTTATCACACAGTGTGTTTATTGAGCCAGGTGACTCCAGATCATCTTCAAGAGGGAGCATTTAAACATGTCAACAAACATGCTTCCCTCTGACACAGATACATGTGTTTCTGCTGTCACCTGGAACCTTTTGTTTCTTATGAAGCACCTTTAGCAGTTTATCTGCAATGTTGAATGTTTTTCACATGACACATGTTGATGTTATAAGATGTTGTGAATTATATTGTTGGTGCTCTATTTTTCATTTGTTTTCCCACCAACAAGGTGATGTTGATTGTTGTTCTAGGATGGATTCAATTTGTGTACGAGGGATGCTGCTGCCTAACCCTAACTCAAAATAATTACTTCCAATTTCTCCAAGTTTCTCATTATTTTGAGCTTCTAAAAATTCGTCATTAAAATTAGCTACATGATCCTTGTTCTTGCCACATTGATAGAAAATTGCTTCCAGAGATGTTTACTTACAGTGTTTTAAATGCTGGTAAAATAATGCCATGTTGAGAAACATATTTGTAGATTTAATCCAGCATTTACCTCTGTGTGAGCCGAGAAAATTCCTATTTGCATGATTCCACTTTCTGCTAAATCAAGCACAGATGTAATGATTTCTTTATGACTTTAGGTTTGCCTTTGGAGAGCAAGCTCTGAATCTGCAGCTGAAAGGCAGTAAAATGCTGAATCATGACATCCTAGTAGAATTTAAATACATAAGCTAATAATTATCAATATCAAGCTCAGGAACAGACTCCAGAACGTTCTAGTTACAGTACTTTTAGGCTCAAATTTTCCTGCTTCCTGTGTGTAATTACCTCCATAGAAGAGGTCATGTTTTCAGCTCGGTTTGTCTTTTTGTCAGCAGGGTTATGGAAACTGGTCTGATTTTCACAAATTATTTTTTACTTTTGTTAACATTGCAAAGAACATAGGGCATTTGTGCTACATTCATGTGGTGTTAGAATAATTCGAAAAATGTGTTTACTGTCAGTCAAGAAAATGCTCCAGGTGTCCTTTTAGTTTGTTAGTGACAGAAGATAAACACAGACCTGTAAATGTGTGTGGATGGGAGCTGAGTTGAGTTGAGTGAGTTTTAAGTGACCTTACAGCATGTATTTGCTTGATGAGCTGCAGATGGCAGCATGATCAGATATTTTTTACTGTATTTGGAGTGAATAAGTCATGCTATGCTTTCCTGTAGCCTACAGCCCTGCACAGACATCAACCCGTTTACTTACATTAAACAGGATCCTCAACTTTCTGACCCTTAAGAAGACGATAAATTAAAAGAGTCACTTTCTTAGACAAGATCACTGTGTCCAACTATAAGAAGACCTCTCCCCTCTGTAGGGCAGTGACATCTGCAGGAAGTAGTAATGACAAAATCCAGCTCTGCTACTCAGTCACAGTTTCCGTGCAGGTCAAAGCTGATATGTGTGGACGGCAGAAAGAATTAACAATGTGACTGAGTAAATAAAAAGGTTCGTATGTAAACATGGTGTTGCCGAAGTTACAGGTGTGTATTGCGTTGGTGTGGTACTGTAGCTGGATGCAGTGGAGGTCAGGTGACCGCAGCCCCCGTCACTGCCAGAGTGAGGAAGTGTCAAGATCTCCCATTACTCGAGGAAGAAGGCGGAGATGATGAAGACCTGTCGCTTTCTTTCTGGTCCCCGTCATCAGATGACGCAGGAGCCGCAGAGTTACTGTCACAGAAAGAAACAAAAACACATGAAGGAACTTTAAGAAAAGTAACAGATGCCTTTTTTTATTTTTATTTTAATGCAGTACTGATAAAAGAAAAAAAACATTCTAGAAAAAGGTAGCCTTTTTTTTTTTTTTAAATTCTAAGCATGATTTATGGAAAATATTAAGTTGGCATGAGCATGGGGAAATAAACAGACAGTGTTAAAATGTTATATTCTCCATCAACTCTAGACAGCTATTCATTCAATTCGTTCACAAGCAAGCAAACAATATAGCCAATTCTTAAATATCTGGATTCTCTTTTAATGGGATTGAAAGTGAAGTGTTATGCTATGACACGAAAGGAAAAATAATATGTAAGCAAAATGTAAAACAAATGGACAAACCTGTATCCCAGCAGAGAGGTAATGCAGACTAAGAGCCAGTGTTAGAGAGAGTGTGTGTGTGTGTGTGTAAGTTACCTGTCTCCACTCTGCGTGATTAGTCTCCTGCAGGTCTCCATCTGAACATCGAGGCCTCTCTTCATCGAGCACATCTCCATATACTCATGGAGGTGTCGGTTCATGTCACTCTTTGCTGTGGCCAGTTCCAGCTGGAGTAAAAAACATACAATGGGAAAAGCTTTGAGTCCTCAATGCAAACAAACAAAAAACGCTGAGCATAAAAAAAAGAACAAAAGGCAACATGAATCAACAGGGACATTTTTTAGAATAAGAATCAAGTGTCTGACCTCAATCTGGTCAATTGTCTCCTGGTATTCCTTCTCCCGGGACTTGAAAAGACATTCTGTGTCATTAATCACCTGCTCCAGACAGTCCTCCTGGTGGACAGACAGTGGCAAAAAGGAGACTTAGATATGTTTGTAGTCAGGATATGGATATGAATGTGGTAAAAGTAGTTAGTGCTTAGCAGTTAACATGTGTTTAATCATTACACGATAAGAAAATAAGTGAGGTCACATGGCTGATAAAGCACAGCTGGCTTTATGCTCTCATCAGCTCAGGTTTCACTGAGTAATGCAGCTCCTCGCTCAAAGGGACAGCAGATTGCTCAGATACTGCACAGCCGGTAAATGAAAACAAATACCTACATACATTTCCTGGAAACAAACACATTGTTCCCTGATACAGGACCAGACACTGCATCTGTCTCAGTGTGTGTGTGTGTGTTTGTGCATTGTTTTGTCCTGAAACAACCCTGCCACAGTTGACCACTGAAGGTCAGC
>JAOWBC010001592.1:18194229-18237664 GCA_028566105.1 Hypoplectrus providencianus
ATGTCTCAGCAGGCAAGCAGACATCTGCATCAGAACTGGACAGCGCTGGTGTGCTTCATGGCTGCGGGCCAGTTGTCCGGGCATAGCTGAACTCACACCACCCCGAGTGCATGCCAGTCCTGGCCTCTGCTTTGCAGCTTAAGGTCAAAGAGGGGAAGTAAAGGTCATGGCTAAGATTAGACATTGGCTGGCACTTGGTCCATTTTATACTCTCAGTAATGTAAATGCTGCCTAATACACATCACATAATCTTTATGTAGCACAGTGGAAAACTCTGATCACAGGAAACTGAGCAGCAAAGTTACAAAAAATGACAATATGAATATTATATCACATTATTATATCATATCTAGCCTAGTGGTCACTGTGGACCTCATTTAACAGACACTTTATGTAAATTAGTATAACTTGTCAAATTATAATTTATACTCTGGCTTTCTTATCAGACAGGGAGGAACAACATGTATGGATTGCAGTTCGCTGTACAGGTATGTGAGCATATAAAAGCGGCCTTCTTCAACTAGATTTTTACAACTTGTGTCCGGTAAGTCCAGAGCAAAGTCCAGAGGGCAGCTCTGTGTGATGAGGAACGAAAAACATGATGGAATGAGACTGCCACCTAGTGTTGTAAATGATACATTTAGTTTTGAAATGTCATCTGAAATTAATAAGTACAGACTTTAAACTCACCGCCACCTTTATTAGATACAATGTTCAGCTGCTTCTTAACATGTATATCCAATCAGCCAATCATGTGGCAGCAGCTCCGGGCACTGAGCATGTAGACACGGTGAAGATGACCTGCTGGAGTTCATCAGAGCATCAGGATGGAGAAGAAATTAAAGTGACTTTGAATGCAGCATGGTTGCTTGGGCCAGATGGGCTGGTCTGAGTATTTTAACAAACTGCTGATCTACTGGGAATTTCACACACTGCTATCCCTCGGGTTTAGATCATCTAAAAAGAGAAACTATCCAGTGAGAAAATTCCCTGTTGATGCCAGAGGTCAGAGGAGAAGTCAGACTGGAACCAGAGGATAGAAAGGCAACATTAAATCATATTAATACTTGTGACAACTAAAGTATGCAAAAGAGCATCTCCAAACACACAACACGTCCAACCTTGAAGCAGATGGGCTGCAGCGGCAGAAGACTACACGCCACTTTATTAGGTACACGTTACTTGGCCAGTGAGTGAATATGGAATAATAATTACGGTATAAGTGAATATGTGGCTTAAGCTCATAGTTCCTTCTTGATATTTGACATGAACAAGTCTCACCTCAAGGTCCATTTAGTAGATGTTCTGGGGCTTTTAGTCACACAACATGATCTTCATCTGCACAAAGAATCTGTTCAGGTCAGGTCATAAGATAAGAGATTATATCAGACACATAGATAACACATACAAAGAACAGAAACACACAAGGATAAAGAATAGAAACATAATAAAAACACAGCAGTGAGATGATAAATCTGCCTCCAGTATGTGCCAAAGGAGGTAGTGCAATAGGAGGGGGGTGAACAGTGCAGGTAAGGTGATTAATAGGTAATGCAAAGTAAAAACAGTGCAAGAATGACGATGATCATAGATAATATAGAATGCAAACAAATACAGAAAATGACAGTCCAGCAAATAGGATTAAAAAGTAAACAATGCAGCGATGATTAACACTGTGGAGGACATGAAGTAAATGCAACAGAAATATATATTTAAAAAATGCCAATTTGAATGTTTTATCTGTTGATTCAGTCACTTTCCCCTCACCATCACTGGGAGGAGCTGAACAGCCATAGGTTAAAAAGGCCAGCAAATGTGTGTTTTAATAAAAATAATTGAGATCTGATGCGTGACATGACCAGACTTGCCAAAATGTTTATTTCCATTTTCGTATAAAGGATTAAATGCTTTTGCCCTAGGGACTTGGCGATAAAACCAGAATAAATCTATATTTGGAGGTAGCAGTAATCACATAGTTATTAGGAATATAACTTACCATAACAGTTGATAGATGTTTTTATAGAGTTTTTTTTTTATTTGTCTGGGGAATTTGAAGCTGCACTTGGAGAGGAAATTGAGATGCTGCTCATTAATAGAAAAGGAAACTCATTGGGATTTAGGTGTGGTAATTCTGGGATTTCTTGGATCAAAAACCAGAACACCTTCAAATGTGAAATCCATTTATTCATGCAAATTATATGTAAACAAAAATAATTAGCAGGAATCACAGGTGCCATCTTTTTTTTTTTTTTTATATCTATGTCCATTACACCCGATTTTACACACAATCCCTGTCCACAGATTTAACAAATGTTTACTCACATGAACAGTACAAAGAAAAATGCTAGAAATACATTAAGTGCCAATTTACGTAGAAAACAAGCCTGACAATCAAAGATGATCATTTAATGTAAATATAGCATACATAACATTCTAATATTCAGTTTAATACTCACACATGGAATAAACTACAGCTGTTCAGCAAACAGCCACGACGGTGTGAAGCATCTGATCTACGCTGGATGAAACCACATTAGCAATGCTGCATGTTTACACCACACTACATGTAGTCTACACGCATGTAAACACCCTTCAGTGCACGTGAACGCCTCTGCGTGTGTTTTTCCTCTTATACTCTAAGAAGGATGTCATCAGTCTTTATTCTCTCTCCACTAACAGCCCAGACCGCTCATGGACCCGATCCGATCCAGTTTGAGCCCAAAGCATCCTCGGTTCCATCCCCTCCGTGACCGGTCCGGCTCCGCTCGCTTCTGATTGGCCAGAGCGCCCTTCAGCAGACGCAGCCAGGGGGTCTCCGGCTGCGTCTGTGCATCAGCCCATTTGGGGTATTCGGCCGCTTTGACCCCCGAGGAGAAGGTAGACTGCTCCTCCGGCTGGCTGTTCAACAGGTTCTCCAGGTCGTCCAGGGTCAAAAGGTCATTGTAGCGTTCCAGAAACTGCTCCATAAACTACAGAAGGAAAAAAAATACATTCAATTTAATTGTCAGGGAGTGTACAAGGGAGAATAATTCAATCAGCGATACATTTCATTTCTCTCCTCCTGCTCTCCCTCCCCTCCTTCTGCACTATTCTCTGAGATCCTTTATCCACTCTGAATTCTCCTCAGTCCACTCTTTGCCATCCTCCTGGCTCCCCCACCTCCTCCTACTCCTCCCTCCCTCACTCACTCCGTACCTGTGCAGCATCAGGAGATGGGTGCAGAGCGCGAGCCTCTGTGATCTCCAGAGGTGTCAGGAGGAGCAGAGTGGCACAGAGCAGCACAGGACACAGCATGGCAGCAGAGATGACAAACAGGGAAAAAAAACTGGAGCTGGAGGACTGAAAAACACTGGCTGCAAAGACACGATAAAGAAACTAATGAAGACAAGATAACTGCTCAAAAAACAATCAAATATATACACACCTTACACAGAAAATAATGGTTACTAAAAATATATCAGAAGGAAAATGATAGAAGTTGCCCTGACAGATAAACTCATCCACAATCAGTCCACAAAAAGTTTTTTTTTTTAATATTTATTTTTCATATTTAACATGGACCATGCAAATCCCTCCATCCGGAGCCCATTTTCACCCACTGCCTGGTTAGGCTTTTAGATATAGATTGATTGCTATTGATTTTTAAAATCATATTATTCTTAATGGTCTTGGTTCTTAATGGTTTGTCCTCTAATGTTTGATATTGTTGAATTTGTCATCTATTCTTCCTTGTTTAATGTGTTCGTGTTATTATTTGCATGACTGTAAAACACTTTAAGCTGCAGCTCTTGTATTAAAATGGCCCTCCAAAAAAATATAATCATGATTAAAACAACAAAATAACTAAGGTAAAAACAAAAAACAAACAAAAAAAAAACAGGTTATAATTATTCAAATAAAGTTTTCTTTATAATTTAAAGAATTTCTACATTAATTAAAAAAAAAAAAATAAAATAAATAAAGCTCATTTTGTAAGAATGGTAGATGAAATAAAATTTCATTCTTAGTAAACTTACACACAAGGCTGCTTGAATTCTATTGTTTGATCAAAATTTGTAGTAAAAAAGAATAAAAAGGTATTACATTTTTTCAGCTATAACCAATGTAACTTCAGCATATTTTTTGCTTCTCTTTGGTTGCTATAGAAAGAAATTGTTGCAATGTTATAAAGTATTAAATAAAGAGTAAAAATACTGAAACAATCCATTTAAAAATAACATTTGAGCGTGCTCACCTGTTGTTGGGTTTCGGAGCTCTCGTGTCTTCTTCTGCGCTCACAGACTCTTCTCCATCTCCAGGCTCTCGGTCTCTCGTCTACCTCTCACTTGTTGGCACCTGCAGGGAGCATCACTATCTCACTCCACTGACTCCTCCTACTCCTCGCTCTGTGATGGAATTGAAAGGGGGATTTTTTTTTTCTCCTCTTCTTGCGTCTGTCCTCTTGGCAGAAGCTGAATTGTTGGGGCATCAGCTGGGATGCTGCAGAGGTTTTGTAGAGCCCGAGAAGACCCCCCCCCCATCCTCCTCCTCATCTCCTTTTTTTTCTTCGGAGTGATGTCATATGCTTAGAGAGTGATTGTCATTGCCAAGGTGACTGTGTACTGTGTGCACACTGTGAGCCAAAATGTGCTGCACAAAGCAAGGTCAGAGGGCAACAGTCAGCCAACGCCTCGTCAATGAGAGCAGTGAGTTACGAACTAGCCGCACAGATTAACTTTTATGTCACGACATAATCTGAATTATACATCTCCCATGTTCATATCAGCCTCCCTCTCTCCCCTTTGTCTCCGGGGTCTTTCCCAGCATGCACTGACCTCCCCTCTCTGTTGGGTAAGTTACAGTCTGTCAGTGCCATCTGCTCCCAGTACCCCCTGCCGCCAAATTACAACACTAGCATGAGCTGCACGATCCAACACACTGACCTCAAAGTTCAGCAGCCTCTGATTATTTCAAGTAAATAAACCCCCAGCAGTTACAAATGTACGTCAGACACTGGGCATGTAATCAGGGAATATTTTCTCCTTATAATTAAAGCTGCTTCTGAGAAAAATGTAAAGCAGGAATGAGCAGAATTCAGCTTTAAAAAGTAGTAAAATGAAGTTGGAAATGGGAAATTTGTTTTTGTACTTAGCTACCACTGAATACATTTAACTCAAATTTGTCCTCAGATAAAACCTAAGTGCTGCTGCAATCACACCGTTAGCCTGTTGTTGGCAAGTGTCTTTACATAACGTATCAATCACATACAGAAATGCACCCCTCTCATCTTTTCGGAGAGGACAACGTGTGGGAGAGGGAGTAGGCGAAAAGGAGAGAGATTAGCGATGAGGGGAGGGGAGGGAGGGAGGGGGGTTAAACTACCGTGCATGTGATGTCAGTGAGGAGAGGAGCGCTTGTAAGAGGAAAAGTAGGCAACGCAGAGTAGGAGGTGGTGGAGGAGGAGGATGGGAGGGAGAGCGGAGGGAGACCTACAAAAGAGATTGATTACAGGAGAACAGAGGCGGCCAACGAGGCAACAGCAAAATGTGTCAGACAAAAGAGGAAAATAAATATGATTGTAAATAAACATGCAGCCACTCTCACCAACAGAAAAACTTTCACTCTATTGCTCGTCAAAGACTTAAATCTGATATGATGTTTCAAGAAAAAGAAAACTAAGGAAAATGAAGTGGAGAAGCATGTTGGGCAATAATTCTGTCTGGGCAAGCTGTGACAACCCATTAAACACTGCTGTCCAAACACATAATGCAAGCAGACATTCAAAGCTACTTGTAATGATGGTATAAATTTACTTGACATGACCCAGCAGACACCAACCCCTTCACACATTTCTGACTGTCAAGCCTCTAGAGGTTTCCTCAGCATGCACAGGCCGGTGAGTGACGCAGCTCAAAATGAGACAGACAGCCATAGAGTTCTAATTAAAACCAGAACCAGGTTTATTAAAACACGTCTTGATTCTATGGCGTTTGATGTCACCAGACTAAAGTGTGGCTTTAAAAAAAATGTACAAAAATATTAAAGAGTAAAAATGTATGTTAAAATGTAATGATAAAAGATTAAAAGTGAAAGACACAAATGGGACAAAACAACAGAACAAATTAGTTTCTGAGGCGAGCTCGTCGGGATGCACGGGCGATGGGCGTCGTCACTTTAGGGGTCTCGCTCTCTGCCATTACAGCATCTGATGATAAAAAAAAAAATAGATGAAGGTTAGAAGTAGATAAATCATAGGTTGTTGGACTCTAATCTGCATGGTTCACCTCAAGCTCGACACACTTTTGCTGGATACTTTTTTCCACTGCAGCTAGTACCCCCTCAGTGCCCAACACAAACACTAAGGATGTGTGTGATTCATCAATCTCTAGAAATACTCGGTTAAAGTGATGATATTTATCCCCTTGGGGATTAATAAAGTAATTTTAATTTGATTTCCTTAAATATTTTTTTCAGAGCATTTGCAGTACAATTTCGTCATTGATTTTTTATTTTAAATGGGTCTTCTAATAAAGGCACTACTATATTTACAGATAAATATAATCCTAAATTAAATAAACTATAAACCATTCAATAATAATTGTTAATATAAAGTTTTAATATGTAAGCTAGCAGACAGTGCAGTCACTTGATCTAACATGCCGACAATTGAGCACAAAGTTCAGACTATGAAAAATTGCTAATAAACAGTGTGCTCTCACTGGATCCTTTCATCAGCAACCAAACAGAGAACATCTGCAGAAATTCCAGATACCATCCATCACCTTGCCAAACTATGGAAATGAGACAACTGACAAAAAGGCCACTGGGCTCAGGAATGGTTCCAATTGTTCAGAGAATACTAATACTAAAACAAAACAAAAAACCCTTGCATGGTGTAAACCCATTTATCTAATTTCTATGTTGACATTATCTTGATTTGTAATTTGGAGATCAATATAATCCTTACAAGCTGTTTTCTATCAAATCCATTAGATATCCCCAGATCTTAGATTAGTGCTGCTGCAATGCACGGCTCACTTTAAGAGCGAAAGTTCTAAATCCTCTTAGATAGACTTCTAGTGTGGTTCAGCCCAGTGAACCAAACACCCTGAACTTTGTTGTATTGATCCAAAGTGTATTACTGATTTGAGCCAAAACACAGAAGTCAGTCTATTCATTTTACAAACAGCTGAAACAATAGTGGATAGAAGTCTCAATTAGCTCTTGTTTTGATTAAAAAACCTGTACATCTTTTAAATATGAATCGTTATTGCTTTTCTTTGTCCTTCATGATTGTTCTGTCTGACCAACTATCCAAAATCCAAATTGCTTCAGTTAAAAAGTAATTTGTCTCGTCACTTTAGAGATTAGAATATAGTATAGCTGCTATTTTATAGAGCTAAAGAATTTAGCAAAGCATTGTCATAAAATCGTAGTTCTAGCCCTAAAAAATATCTATTGCTGATAATTACATATAAAAATTGCTTCAAAAGAATAATTCTAAAATAGAATTCTGCTGTGTCAAGTTAAAAATTGTAAAATAAATAAAGAAAAGAAAAAAAGAAAAGAAAAAGAATGCAATTTAATATGATTCTTAAATTACTTTTACATTTAAAAGGGCTGCTCTCACCTTCTTCATCCTCCTCTTCATCACTGCTGAAGGTAATCATTGCTTTCTTGGACTTGCGAGATTTTTGAGGGGTCACAAAACTGTCATCGCCACGGCCTGAAACTGAGGGTTTTACTTGACCTGCAACAAAACAGAAAAACCTTTTGTAACATAGAAAATCACAAACATTTCTGCACATCGTCTGCACACAGCAGGAGCACGGACCTCTCTTTGACCTCGTATGGCCTCTGGCTGGCAGAGGTGTTCGCATGACTGTCTTATCCGAGGATCCTCCTCCTTTTTGGTTCTCCTCATCCATTTCAGGACTTTCCACGTTCTCCAGTCCTCGTGTGTGAACTGCGGTCAGCCGCTTCTCAAACTCTTCTACTTGTGCCTGAAGAAATGCAGCTACCATCAGTAAACATAAACCTATCCGACATTAAGAACCATCTACAGACATCAGATGGAGTTGTATGTTGCACCTTGAACTGCACTTTGGCTCCGCGACGGAGCTTGGCTGTGATGGAGAGCAGAGGCTGGTAGACTCCAGGCTCGGTTAACTTATCGCTGTAACACTCCCAGCATTCCTGCAGCCTCTTAAAACCGCGCTCACACATGGACAGCAGAGACAACGACATGGCCAAGTCACACCACTGGCGCTCCGTCCTGAGAGAAGAATGAGAGTCATCGGGATTAAAGACCAAATCTGATTATAAACGATGTGAAATGCATAGAAATTCTAGGTCCTCAACATAAAACTCGTTACTCATGAATATGGCTTTGCCCTGGCATTTGGACCAAATCTCATTTTCCAGGAACCTCTTATATCTAAATTCACTTTGCCATTGTGTAATATAAAATGTCCTTCCTTTGAGCTCAGAGTATGGATGAAGCATGAGTCAGAGGCAGCCCGAGGCCCAAGCCAATTGTTCCGTCTATATTCTTCCACAATACAGGAAGACAGTTAAAAAAAAAACAAAAAATAAAAACATGCATCTCTGTGCTGAATGTCATGTTTCTCTACATTTTCAAATACTTAAAAGAAAAAAAAATAGACCACAAGGTATTAAGTGTGATATAACTAGGGGGGAAACATCACCAAACCAGATTTCAATAGTCAAAATTTAAAGCTCATTTTGTTTTGAATCTAAAATTGTGACACCAAATCTTATTTCACACACATCCACCTCTGCATCCTGCACAAATATAATACTGTGGAGCACTCTCAGATGAGCAGGGAAATTAAAATTAAAAAAATAATTAAAACAAAAAAAATGAAAAGGGCACAGGTGAGAGGTTTGAAGGAGGTGGAGATTTACTTACTTGGCAGTCCTGAAGCGCTGACAGAGTTTCTCTACAAGAGACTCGGTCTGCCTTTCCTTGGTGATGTAGGAGAATAGCTGCCTGATAACAAACAAACAATACAGCATCAAAACAAAGTTCTCAAAAAAGCAAACCTGTCAACCAACCCCTCTAAGAGCTTCTTAAACAAGTTGCAATTTTTCCCAGGCCTGCTGAGTCCTGCTCAGTGTGGTCAAATCCTCAGTGGAGAAGCCAGCAAATGAGACGAGACACATACTGCACAGTCCTACGACTCACTTCATGATGGTGTTGAAGTCCTCGGACGACATGCCTCTCTCTGGGTCTGACAGGCGACTGATGATATCTGGCAGTAGGTTGTAGATCGCATTGTCCTGAAGGGTGACACCAAGAGTTAAAAACCATCCCCATTATTCAGGCTCCATTATCGGTGCTGGAGATGTGTGTGTGAGTGTACCTTGGAGGCCAGCTCGTTGAAGAAGTTCAGAGCCAGGCTCGTAATGTGAGGCTCGGGGTCAATTAGCAGCACGGCCACCTCGCTTACTTGACCTTTGACCTTCAGAACATCCTTAAGCACCAACTGAGTAAGAACTGTCACAGCTGTCTGCCGCACTGAAGGCACCTCATCACTGAGCCTAGAAGGGAAGAAGATGTGAAACCACAGGATGATTATCCTCTTCAGTACAGAGACAGTCTGTGGCAGCAGCAACAGTGGCTCTTTGGGACTCCACTTTGGCCCAGTTGTGTTTTGAGCTAAATGCTAATGTTAGCATTTAAAAAAATGTCAAAATAAATGCAGATGCTAAGGTATAGTGTACCACCTTTTGGATATTAGCATTCTAACATTTGCCAATTAGTACTACAGAGAAAAGCAAACACTGTTACCATTTTCAACACCATATTGGTTTATCTTTCATTTTTATGTTTTGTGAATGTTGACATTTAAATTCTTCCATTTTAGCTGCTGTATTTTTCCATATTCTATTTTTTAGTACTTAGTTCTTATGTACCAATACACCACAGCAAATTCATGAAATGTGAAAAGCTACTTGGATTGTGATAATTAAAATCTCAAACGCAGTTTTACATGATCATGGCACTAAATCAAAAGATAAGTTTGAAATGGATTCCTCGCTATAATAATGCATCACATGAACATTTTTTAAAGTCAAACTCCAATAAATGACACTGGTTGAAAGAATCATGACTACATTGGCAAGTTAAAATAGCAAAGAAAGGCTTGACTCAAAAATGAAAAGAACCTGTCAGGGGGCTTTAAGAGATAACCAAAGTTATTACATTTCATTGTGAGTGGAACGTGGATATCAGTGCCAAAGTTAATGTTCATCCATCTTATAATTTTGGGCCAAGATAAATAAATTGACAAATGATTCAATATGTGAACTTGCAAATTCTAATAACTAACTTTCTAGGAAACACGCTGGGTGAACACTTCCCTCCCGGCTCTGCAGTGAAATGCAAACAGCCTGTCAGACCCTTGTAAGTCTATTTAGTATCACTGCTGATTACAAATGTAATGAAAGTTAAATTTACTGCTGTGATGCCATCACCTCATGATGTAGGGTCCCTTTTCCTTTGCAAGAACATGTTATAACGAATGTTTGTTAAGCCAGTTGGTAGAAAATCAAAACCAATTAAGCTTGTACACTTGCCCAGACCAGCATATCTGGAAATCGACCCAACTCTAAAGGCAATCCACCATGTTGCCAGTCCTCGAATCACAACGTTAGCACAACTAAATGTGGGTGGAGGTATTTAAAAAAAAAAAGAAGACATTCTTGCCATTTGTGCATTTGTAATTTCCCAGTCCTAGTCTATTAAGCATTTTGTACAGACTGGTTTCTGTAACATTGTGCCTAATAACCCAAACAACTGTCACAGCCCTGGGCCGAACACAATGGGATTGGACAGGCTGTGGCAAGGCAATCTGAGACCAATTTAGATTTACCGTCACCCAAAACCCAAGAACAAAAGAAACTCATTAACCATTTCTCATTTGTGCCAGAGAGCAGGACTCCTGGCAAAGGATCAGACACTTGTTCATGGCACCTCCAAATGCCAAAGCAGGAGCTCGCAACAGCAATGAACAGGGTAATTAATTCTTAATGCGCTTATCAGGAGGCTCCAGGGCAGCAGCCTAGAGAACAGTGGAGGTGTTGGTGTGTGGGAGACAATTAGGGAACGCTATGAAATGCTTATCAGGTAGAAAACACAAGGAGGGCAATGAAGCATTATAAAATAACAGCATGTTTTACACGTCCGAAACAAGTCAATGTGAGCATTATCAACCATTATAATTAAAACCTCACTTCAAACAGAGAAACTTCTGCCTCTAAGTTAGCTATAGGGAAACTAACTCAGACTGTGCAGAAAAAAAGACAGAAACCATTAAGTGTTTTTTAAATGAAAGCATACCTACAAGTGTAAACCCTTGCAGAACCTTTGACTTCACCCGAAATTGTCCTCTCCTGCTCACCGAACCGCTCCATATAATTACAACACACTAGTCATTGGTGCTAGTCACTATCCTTAACACACTAGTAATTAAGCCGTTCGTTGTCTAAAACTACCCTCGTTTGAGGCGGTCAAAGGCTCCGCCCCAGTTCACATGTGGGGGTGGTGTATCTTCTGGCCATAAGGCGCAAGCCAGTTCCCATGGCAACTGCAGGGGTCAGGATACAATGCAGATATCATAGCTGCAAACATAGATCTCAAAGTTTGTTCCCCTCTACGTAAAAAAGTCGTGATGGAAACCGTAAACTTTTCCCATCATGTGGCTCAGTGGAGCATTGTGACAGCAGCAACACTCCAGTGCCTGAGAGAGACAACACGCTGAAACATGGCTGTGGTGGAGGCAGCAGCAGGTGAAGATGAAGATGGCAAGTGTACAAGCTGTGTGGGGATGTTGATGAAGATGAGACGTCATTAACAGAACCCCTACTTGCTGACCCTTCTGGATGGATTATACTTATTTAGGGTCTCTGCAGGTTGCACCAAGTCAGATTTAAGACATTTTAAGACAATTATGAATACAATTTTACACCCATTTCACATCTATACGAGCAAAAAAGTACAAAAGCCATGGAGGAAAATTGGAGGTAGTTCTGTTATAGTGTCTTCAAGAATCAAAACACTTAAAGTCAGAGATCAGTTTATGCATTTGTTGTAAATAAAAGTAATGTTAATACATTTTAAGATGCTTTAAAAGTGAAATTTTAGGCATTACATTCAAATTATAGGATTTTAGACATTTCAAGACTTGCAGAGACCAAAGACAAGACACTGCAGATAAACTATATTATATTTAATAAAATCTATAGAGTATTGGTATAGTGTGCAGCTAATTAGAAGAATGTAAACATGAGCTGCTACTGTGACAAATTAATTTCCTATCTCTGGGGTGATTTAATTTAGCTCATCAACAAATTACCTGGCATAGAGATTCTGTGTCCAGGGCTCCAAAATGTTTGGGAAGCGGACAGTGAGGTCTCCAAGGGCTATTATGGCATTTGCCCTGACCACAGGAAGAGTAGAGCGCTCCAGCACCGTGAACATGAGACGGATGTTTTCTTCACACACTGAAGGGCTGAGAGAAGAGATAAAGAAATCACAGCATTGAAAGATACTCCAATAATTCAGGTCAGTCTGATAATAAATCACTGCTGTGTTAAACAGCTTTTTAAGTTCCTAAACCAAAAAATGTCTTCTTGTTGTTACAATGAATGCAATTGCTAAGTATAGTTTATAGAATTTTATTGTAACTTTATTTTACCTGCATGTTTTCTATAATTGTTTTGTTTGTCAATTTCTTACTCAGGAAATTGGCAGCTGACATGTCTCACTATGAAGGATAAGTAAAAATTGCAAAATTCCACTTTGTGTTAATACTGAAGGTTATGTATTCTAAGGAAAAGTCATGAGTGGAAAGCTGCAACGAACAAGTTTACACAGCAGTGTACAGGTTAGGAAGGTAGTTTATTTTAGCCTAGTTGTGCAATAATTATTGAATATCTTGTTGTTAATCAATAGGCTGGGGAAAAAAGCGGCACTTTCTGCACCTTTTATTAAGGTCACAATATTAATGTGAACTGTATCACTTTGTTTCTGTTAAGAAGCTTACCCTCATTGATTGACCATATTAAGATCATGGTTACATGTATTGCTTTTTACCTTATCATCATGTACTGAGAGAGTGCGAGACAGGCAGCAGTGGTGAGCTGCGGGTGGGAATAACGTCCTGGGGAGCTGCAGACTTTTACCAGCAGGGGAAGAAATGCACACAGCAGGTTCTCCTCTAAACAGACAGAGAGAGAAGGGTGAGGGGAAGATGTCTAGATAATATGAAGATGTTGCATTATTAAAAATAAATGTGAATAACAGAATGTAGAACAAAGGTTTTCATTACCAGCCAGTAATTCAGTCTCGCAGATCTTTCTGATGAGTTCAGCCTCTGTATCTTCAGCGGAGGCACCAATCAACCCCAGCTCCTCCTCCATAGCACTCTCATTGGCTGCTTGCTGTTGGACAAACAGAGTTTTACAACAGCCACTTCTTTTTCCACCATATTGTTAGAAACCATCATTGGATATTTACTTGCAATTTTTGGTATGAAACACTGAGGCTGTTGTAGCCAAATTTCAAACCTATATTAAAAGTATACATTTTTACAGGTGGACAAAATCAGATCATCCATGGAAAGTTTTAGATCAATCATGCCAAAGTCTGGATGGATTTTCACACAGAGGTTCAAATCTTCCCTGCCTCAGGTTATTCTGAGAGGAAAAATGTGGAAAATGAACAAAAAACTTCTCATTCTAATTAGGGAGACATTTATCTTCCTGTTCCCTGATGGGCTGAACAATTACAAGCTATCACTCATCTGTGTCACTGAAATTGATATGCCTCCCTGCTGAGTTTGATTGTCAAAATTATTTTCAACACAGAGGGGGCTGTTTTGGATTCAATGCCACATACCAGAATCAGCAGATGCACATTTAAAAATCCATTAACTTCAGTATGGACAGAAATAGGGTTGCAACTAATGCTTCTTTTCCTGATTAACTGTTAAGTTAAAATATTACACCTTTAGCATATAGTATTTCTGAGAAGCTTTATTTCTGCTTGAACTAATTTAGTGTTTTAATTCAAGAGCCATGCTCTGCATTGTTTTGTATGCCATCACCTTAGCCTTGTTGGATGGGGCCTTTTCCTTCTCCTCCCTCTCCTCTGTCTCCCCTCTCCTTCTCCGCAGTTCAGCGCTCACGCTGCGCTCAAGGTGAGACACCTGCCAGAAGGCCACGCAGCCACACAGAGCCAACAGCTGGGCCAGACACACACAGTTCACTGCAGGGAAGAAACACACGTGGACCAGGGATATTAAAAGTATGTTGGACAGGTTACACTAATTCATTGCAGATAGGGACACAATGGAACTCACCTTGTTCACCTTGCTCACTGGACTCTTGAGATCCATCTTGAATTTGGCCATCATCCTGGTTGAGTTCACCACCTTCCGCTACCTGGTCTAATAAGAGGCGAGCACTGCGCTGGAGCAGCCGGGAACACAGCTGGTCAGGGGATTCAGCCAGGAAGTAGAGGAGACGGACAGCCTGTTCCATGAAGCTCTGCCAGTAAGGGTCTTCCATCACCACACCTGCAGCATTCAGAGGATGAAACACAGAACTGTGAAGGTTCATCCCAACATATTCCTCAACAAAGTGCATGTGTTGGCATTTACCTTCAGCGATGGCCTGTGTTAGACAGGTGAAGAGCTGGTGTTCCTGTGGCAATCTGAAAGGAGCACCTTTTGATTGCTGAAATAATGCAGCATATGACAACATTGTGTTAAAGCCTCTATTTTATTCAACTGTCCTTCCTGTAAACAAATAAACACATTTTAAAAAACGTATATTTCATATATTCTTAAAAGATCATCATTGTTAGGTGCAGGTCTGTTAAACTTAAACCTTTAAAAAAAAAAAAAAAAAAATAGTTGCTAGTCGATATTTGACCCCCTTACTTAATCAACAATCTCAAGCCAATATTACCCCTCTGGTCATTATGAGAGGCTAAGGACCAAATCAGGGTTTACATCTCCTTACCCTGACGTGGTCTGTGATGCTGCAGATGGTGATAACCGCATCTCTGGCCAGAAGAAAGTCTTCAGTCACTTTTTCTCCGAGCGCCACGGAACAAAGAGTGTCCAGATTACTGAGGACAACCTCCCTCTCTGCCCTGTTGGATTCAAAAAAGGAAATGTAAATAGATTTTTTTTGTACACAAAGAGGTATAAAGAATGCATTTCATATTCCCAAATGGTCATGTGATTATGTAAAGTAAGGTAATAAGATGTATAACCTAAATCACCCCAACTGCCATGCGCTGGCCTTGCCAGTGCTAGGCTGCAGCCCAGATAATGCGTGTAGGAGGATGGGTTAGTAGAAGCACACAAGATTTAATAGGTTATGAACGCTCCTGGCTGGATGAAGAGAGGCAGCAGTGTGGGTGGACTGCAGATAGTCTCTTAACTCGCTCGCTCTTCCCTACAGCTGTGGCAGTCTTTGAGGTAGATTGAGGGGGAACACTAAAAAAAAAAAATATCTATATACAGAGAAATGCACTGGCAAGGAGCCTAGTTATATGGTCGTGACTTCGATTACAATGAAGAGGAGCCGAGGCTGAGCTTGAATTCTGACTAATGAGAGGATTTGCTGAATGTCAAGTAGCTGAGGCAGGATCGAAATGTAAGAGGAAGTGCCTCTATGGAGAAATATCACAGGTTTCCTTTTTTGTTTTGAAGTCAGTTGACTAAATAATCAAAAAACAGTAACAATTTTTTCTGTCTCCTAGCCATTTTAACATACATAAGATTTGTTCTGAGTGCAAATAACTTCCAAGCAAGATTTTTAGAAATAGATCAAACTGCATTTCAGTACAGCTGTAAAGTGGAATTTCTTTTGTACAAAGGGGGTGCAAATGGTAGGTTTTTCCACGAAATGCTCATTTTCTCAGCTGTCCCATCTCACTGAGGATTAGTAAAGGTATAATAAAAATCTACATCTGTATTTAAACATTTAAATCTTGATACAAAATCCTCAATAGGCGCTTCATATGTTAGTTGTAATGATTCATGATGTCAATACCCCTAATAATTTGTGATCAAAACAGTAACCACGTTCCTGACGTACAGAGGTGACAGGTTTAAACAGATTGAACAAAGGAAAAAGCAAAATAAAACGGTGATTTAGAAACCAAAAGTTAAGCAATGTAATGATTGAAGCAAACCCAATGTAAAAGGTGTAAGCTGGATTTCCCTTTTGAGCAACCAGAGTCAAAGTAGTCTCACACATTCAAATGACTTTTTCCCCATTTTGAGTCGCAACAAAAATAAACCACAATCAAGTTTCTAGAAAAATTTCAGATATCATCTGACTATTTACATAGGTCCAATTGAGTAACACCGGCATATTTAAAAGCAATGCATTTCCACATGTGTAGCATTCAAACAAATAATGGGAACATAATTAGATATTACAGTTTGCCAAATGTAAATGCAATTTACCACATTATGAGAAAGGATTGCTCAGTGTTGCAGAAACATCACGACTCAGACGCACCTCAGAGCTTGAGTTAAATCTGTTCTCACACCTCTCCCTCATCCATAACAAACGGGTCATGAGTACGCACAGCACACACAAGCACGACTGTAACAGACACACTCATGCTACTTCAGTGGATCAGTTATTCGAGATGCTGAACAGAATATCAGGATGAATGAATTAGGAGAACACTGCAGCTAAGTGAGTTTTACATTCCCCTGGATGAAACACAATACAAATACATGCATGCACTGTGACCACTTAATCCAACTACTTCTCATGACACTCTACACAGAGTAGGTGGGGCTGAGTCATTTTGGCTTGCTCCTTTAGAGAAGAGCTGGTGGCAATTCTTTTCCAGCAAAATGAAAGTCAAAACCTCTCATTTGGTGTAGATCTAGAGTTGTTTTGTACTGTACCATTGCACAAAAAAACTAAATGGTAATTTCTTGTAAACTTCTATGACTGCTTTTCCTTACGACATAAGATTAGTTTTTTTTTTTAATATTGAAAGTGTCTTCATCTCACCGTGCAGCCATGCCCAGCAGTAACACTGCAGCTCGTCTGTGCAGGCCAGAAGTTTCTCGTTTGCCAGTAAATCTCTCCCACAAGACCTGCACGACAGTAGCCTGGAGATTGCTGCCACTGGCGAAGAACTCCTGCACCTTGAGAAGCATGTTTGGATTGTTAGACCCCACAGTATGATGCATTATAAGGAATTAAAATCCAAAATACAGTACATACCATGAAATAATCTACAGTTTGTTCATTAAATTGCCTAGACCAATATACAAAAAAATGATCAATTGGAGAGTAAAAACACTACTTACTATTTCCTCGAGACACTGGATTGTGCCAAGAGATGAATCCACCATCAGCTCAGAGAGACTGTCAACAAGAGTTTGAGCCTTCATCCTAATAAAAGACAAGATAGCTGTTTAATGAAGACATTGATTTGGTTTTCTTGCATCAGAATATTTCTTGCAGGAGTTTTGACTGTACAGAAATCATGCAAAGTACAAGATAATTTAAAGTAATTTCATGGCATGTTCTGTCATATTTTGTTAGCCAGGAAAGCCAGATTCTTGGATTAGTCAGTCTCAAAAGGCTTCAGCAACTGATTTAATACCAACAATCAATTGTATATAAAATAAATGTATCAACTTTAATTATATTAAATTGCCAGTGCCCTTATATTGTTATACACATGTGAGGTAGTTTTTTGTTTAGTTTTTTTTTTTTAACTGACCTGACAGTGTCTCCCTGAGGGTTCAGATAGAGGCGTCTGTAGGCTTGAACGACAGCATCTTTAATGGCTGCGTCAGTTGACCAAACCAGAGGCAACATCTTCCTCACCCCGCTGACAGAGTTTGCAACGCTGAACTCACACACTGTCACACAAAACTGAACAGCCTCCTGGACCACTGAAACCAAACACTTCAGTTATCAAATGAGAAAACCCTTCTATACTGGGTATATATACATTTAATGCACAAGTGGAGATAGGTTTGCACTTATGTGAATATTGCTCTCTACCTGAAGTGGTTTTCCAGTAGAGCATGGTGTTAATGACAGAGATTGCTCGCTCCACTTGTAAGGCAAAGGTTTCTGTGTCTCTCAGATACTGCACCAACATCTCTTGCTTCTTCATCTCCTGTTTCTTCAGCTCCACCTCCTTCTCTCCCTCTTTCTGTGGGGTTTTTGGCAAGTTTTGGCTGAGCTCAGAAGCATCCTCATCAGAGCCTGAGCATCATGGACAACATGATGTTAAAGGGAAAAAGAAAATCTAAATTTACTTGACACTAAATTACTGTACATAAGGTGCAACAAATGCCAGGTAATTAAAGTAATTCTGTTCTTTATGCCTATTAGTATAAGATGGATGATGTAGAAGGATTTCATTAACGTGGAAAATAAGGCATAGGCCATCAAATTTTGTTTTTGATTCTGTAGTTCTGAAAAGAAAAAACAAACAAACAAAAAAAACAGACCAGTATGCAGTCAATGTACAACAATAAAAACAATTTAAAAAAATAAATTTTTAACATGGCAGAATTCTATTTTGTGAAACATGATAATAATTAGTAAAAAGTTGCCAATTTCCTTCAGGTAATAACATTTCATAGCAGTTCAAGATCAGTGTACTGGTTGTGTACTATACTATGTTCTATGTGCTAAAATACGTCCTCTTCTCAAATATTATGGAAAAGTCCATTTTAATGAACAACACTGAAAGATAATGTGAAATGTATTGCCTCTCATCAAGAGGTAATGCAAAGAAACAAATCTTAAACATGTTCAATCTTGCTTCCATTACCATTCACATCAGAGAGTACTTCAGAAAGGGTATTTCTGGGCAGAAGTTAATCAGGTGACTTGAACACAGGCTTTACCTTTGAATATCAGAGCCAGTGTGTCCATTAAAGTCTCAGTGTTGAGAGTAGACAGAGAAGCAAACAACTCAGATTCAGGGAAACAGCTGTGGGCTCTTATACAAAGACGCACTGCATTCCTGCAGAGGTGGATATATAAAATAAAAAAAAACACATCAGATTGTAGGCTTATTGACAGTACGAGAAGAAGAAAAATCCTTCAGATGATGACACTTGTGTCAACTTGTACCCAGGCCACCACTAGTTATTAGCATCACCTGTATTTGTTGACTCTAAGGTACTGAGCGACCTGCACTGCAGTTGCTCTGTCATCTTCTGCCTCCTTGTCTTCCTCCACATCCCTGTCCTCCTCCTCCTGCTGCTCTGTTTCACTTGTGGGCTCCAGCTCTGTCCTGACAGTGACGAGCAGCTCAGGCTCCATGGCAGCCCACAGCTCAGAAGCTTTAATCACTGCCACTGCAGGGAGAGAGAAGGAAAAGAAAATTGAAATTCAATAAGGATGATTCAAGTTAAAGCTGCAAAGAATGAGGAAGAACAACTTACAGGAAAATTTTGAAATTAAACCATTTGCAGGACAGACCAGTAATAATGTTCTTTCTCTAAAAATGTTTACTCTGATAGTTACTACCACAATCGAGTCATGGTTCTTGGGAAGAGACATTGCTGTTGAGTTCAAAAGTAATTTTTGGCAAGTTGAGCACCAAAAGCAAATTAGTTTTTGAATTCTGCCCTCAGATTACCAAAGAAACTACTCATAGCTGACTGAAAATTAAAGAGAGCTGGGTGAGCTCCTTACCCCCCTCACATGTACACAAACTCACACACAGACACACTACACACTGTCAGCTTCATCCCTGTGATTACTCCACTGTAACTTTAAAGGAATAATTTGGGTGAGCCAAGTCACTGTGGGCAGGCCCTTACAGCAGAGCAGGAATGCTCCTCTGCACTGCCAAGATTACCTGCCAGTCAAGGCAAAGAGGAACCCAACTCCCATTCAGTCAGCTCGTATTCGCCTTGGTCTCATCACTGGGCAGAATGTCACCAAGCATTAAAGGAAATAAACTCCAGGTTTATTCTCACCTGGCGCTTTCCCCTCAAGTTTCTCTTTCATCTCTTTGAGTTTAGCGGTCTCTTTCTCCAGCGGTTTCTTCAGATCTGAACTGCTCAGCTTCAAGAAATATACAATCCTGTTAGAATGTGATATTTTGGAATAAAGAGGCTGCAGTTTTATGTCTAAACCATGTTGCTTCAAGTTACCTTGCAGCTATAGGGGTTGTGTGCTATGAAGGCTGCCAACAGCTGGATGGCACTCTTCACCACATTTACAGATTTGTCCATTAGTCGACCCACAGCCAGCTCCATCACCTCGCTGTACTTACACAGGGGCAGAGCCTAAACAAAAACAATAATTACTGTCAAGTGAGACTTAAATTACACGCATTTACAAATACATTAAAAATTAATGAAAGCATACTTTGCTGTTGACGATGCGCGTGTAAACCTGCAACACACGCGCCCTGACATGGGAGTTTGTGTCATGCAGATGTTCCTGCAGAGTGTCAAAGAAGCGGTCACGGTCGGCTTTCCCGGACTCGTCGAGCCCGTCACCACACAGGACACGCACAAGAATCTCCCCCAGCACCTCACACACAGCAACACGCATTGTGTGGCTCTGGAAAACAGCAAGAAATGGGAACTAAGTCTGCATGTAATCCTGTTGATGTATTTGCTAAATAATATTCAAATCATAAACTCGCTTATGAACATTTCTGCATTTCGGCGTTGCATGGTAAACCTTGCAAGAATAATGTTAATGAAAACTCATTGTGTGCAGAAGACAAGGAGTTGATCTTCTCAGATACTTTCAGCTTCACCTAAGTAATTACTCCACTGTGACTGCAGAGGAATAATTTGGGTGAGCCAAGTCACTGTAGGCACACCCCTTACAGCCAAGCAGGAACACTCTGCACTGCCAAGATTACCTACCAGTCAAGGCAACTCTCATTCAGTCCCTTTGTATTCGCCTTGGTCTAATCACTGAACGGATTGTCAATCACAATGAAGGCAAGTTAACTCCAGCTGTGTACTTATGGGACATTTCCCTGAGAAAGCACAGCCTTTGTGCCTTTTCTTCTTTTTTTGCATTAAGATGTTATACACCACTTTACCGCATTATGTTAGGTAAACGTGCACCTGAGCATGAGAACTTGTCTAAATGAAACAGCAGAAATGCATAGGAACATAAGGTTTTGCTCCTTTTGACAGTTGCTTCATAGCATACAGTAAAAGTTTAGTTCCAAGTGCCAGTACTGCATTTTAAATTGTTCCCAATAAGACAGTTCCCATGCGACTCCCTAGATAAAATGATGCACCGAGTACCTTTTAAAGGGTGTTCTGAATTATTTATGTGCCTGCTGAGCACTTCTATTAGAAATCTCTGGACTTTTCAGCAATCCATTTGTGTAATAACCGTCACTCCTTTTCAGAGAATTAGGAAAGGCACCTCAAAGAAGCACATAAAGGAAATTTATATTTAGGGTTCTTCTGTTACATTATCACATAAAACTTTATGCCAAATAAATGTTGCCTCAAGTTGTTTTAAAGATGTCCATTTCACCATTAAGATGCTGTATATTAATAATTCAATGTTAGCAGGGTGAACATGTTGAAATATGCAGTACCTCTCCTTCCAGGTGTGTGATAAGCACACTGATGGTGGGGATCATTGATTCAGGCATCAGGGCGCCAAGTTCCGCAATGAATAAAGCAAAAGCTTTGACCCCTGAGGCCTCTCTAGCAAGCTCCTCACTTGACCTCTGACCAATCTCCCTGAAGACATTGAAAAAAAAAAGGCATGAACATCCATCAAACACTGTCATTTGTTAGCAAGGAATCAGATTTCCATAAACCATTGCAAAGAGGCCTATATGTTGAAAACTTTAAACTGACCTTATAACTTCCCCTGTTATGGCCCTGACTCCATATTCTGTGCTCCACACAGAAACTGCCTGGGCAAACACGGATGACAGCTGCTCAAAGTGTTGCAGCAACTGGATCACCTTTACACTTGCACCTGTAATATTTAGAGGAAAGTATGTATGCTTAATAACAGTGTTTTGCAATCTGCATTTTACTCTTTATACACATTGTTCTTAAACTGACAGTGTTGATGTGCTCCCTCAGTTATCAAGCTTACTCACAGGTTCAGCATGTGGCTGCAAGACTCACCTAGGAGGTGGTTGTACTTCTTGATTAACACCCCGAGAAGGTGGATTATACAATCTCTGGTAGGTTTGCTCTTCACATGGCTAATGGTTGGATTCTCAAGTAGTTTGTAACAGCAGCAGGTAACACAGCTAAGAAAAGAAAGGGACAGAAGAAAGAATTAAGTCAGTTCATACTGTGTTACTTGCACAAAAAACAACTTGAATCCCGGATCAAATTGATCCATCTATAGACAAAGTACTTTCACAATTATAAATCGAGAGTTTATGTATTTAAAAAGTTTTAAAGCGAAAATTTGTGGTAAAAATCAAATTTCATATCTTCTGTAGAAAACAATCGCTGAACAATATGCAACAATTCCTGTGTCCAGTGTTTTTTCAGTCCAACATGGGGCACCAGCTCATCTTAATGCAGTCATGTTTAACCAAGGGTACATAGTCGCTGTTCTACAGGTGCAATAAAAATGCTTGAGGAGGACAGAGAGCATGGCTATAGCCCAAGTCTTATGCTGTACTCCCCGAGTTCTGTAGTCATACGAGTACCTGATAAACTCTTCCTCCACCAGTGAGAGGTCCCAGAGGGAACGGATATCTAGCTGGAGGAGTTGGATGAGGGCCTGTAGCACATGCTCTCTCTCAGAGTCCCACTGCAGCAACCCTTCACCACCTTTGCCCTTTTTACCACCCTGTGAAAGACAGACAAGACTTAATGAAATCAGTCCATTAAGCTTCACTGATTCTCTTAAAGTCCTACACAACATAAAGTAATAAAAACATACACATACAAAACATGCCCTCAGGTTACCAAAGACTGTAATTCATACTTGCCAGACCAACTTTAATGAGACTATACCCTCTTGCCAGCTGATACATAAACATTCATACAACGCACAAAGACAAAGAAGCTTACATCCATAGATTGTTTGACGTCTCCCACCTGTCCCATCCCACTGCTCTTGGGGGGGGGCAGAGTTTATAGAAGGCGACAAGTTAACTGTGGATGGGCCCTTACAGCAGTGTAGTAAAACTCCACTACACTACCAAGATTACCCATCTTACAGCAGGCTTGAGAGAACAATCTCTTGGTCTGACTGAATCATCAAACTTGCCATGATATCATCATGTGGGCATTTAAAATGGTTAAACACAGAACAGGTCACTGACATAGCCATTACCAAAGCATTATCAGCTGTGTCTTTTATCACCATACCTTCCCAGGAGCTGTGACAATACTCTGTCTATAGGAGTCACTCTCAAAGGTCTCTGTGAGTTTGCAGAGCAGGTAGACACTCATTTTAACCGCATTAAGTTTCTCTTTGCGCTCCGTAGCTGAAGCAGAGGTGGAGACAAGAAATGCTGGCAATGTAGCAGCAAGGCCACTGACCACTGAAAGAAAAAATGTTCAGACATGCGATCACTGCTCAATAAAGGTTGTATTTTTTTTGTTTTAGGATAAAAACATGTTAAATGAAGGTTTAACCTTGAATTAATAGCTCCAGAGTATCCTCTTTCACACCCAGCTCCACTGAGTTGCAGTGCCTATAAAGAAAAAAAAAACGTTTTTTAATTAATGATTCAGGTCTACATATCAATAGATAGAGCAACTTAAATATGACTGATACTTACTGTAGTACGCTGTAGCCTGTGTCAAAGTGCTCCAATATACACAAAGGACCCTGGCTCCTTAATGCTGCCTTAAACTCTTTGTAAACAAAGGACAACAAAACATTAGGACCAAAACGTCACAAAAACTCAAAAGGCCAGGGCTAGACAAGCTATACAAGCTCACTACTTACTACTGATATAGGGCGGTAGTTGTTTTGGGGACACCACATCCTGAACGACGTACTGGTTGATCCCCCCGGTTTTCACCAAGTCACCCACGCACATAGGCACCAAAAAGTCCCACGACATCCCTGCGTAAAGAACAAACAAACAAACAAAAAAAAAACAGACATAACATCAGTTTATTTTAGATGTTTAGCTAAACTAGCTAGTTATAAAAGGGTCAATCTGCAGCTACATCGTCAAGAGAAAATGAGGGTTTTAAACATCACACGAACATCTTAGCTAAAAGCTTAGTTTGTTTGTAGCTAAGAAACGTCGATATACTTGAATAGAATCGATATGACTGCATTTGACTCCGTGCCTTACGCTAATTTTTAAGACAATCTGCAAGTTGGCAGGTGTAAACTCAATGTTATTACAGAGAGAAAATGAGGCCGTCGTATTTTATAGTTCTGTAAGTTTGCTGCGGAAACGATTACTCTAATAAAGACACAACACATGCTAACGGGCATTAGACTGAAAAGATAGCACACGTGGTGTTACAATGAAATAAATGTAACGTGTGTTGCTAAAATCCAAACAGTACGGATGAGTTAACGGTAGTTCACAACAAACAACGACTGCTAGCAAAGTTAGCACGGCAGCTAGCTAGCCTAGCGTAGCATCGCCTTTTGCCTTTAACCTTACTGTTTAATTGAAACGATTACAGCTAACTTAAGCCAACAACTTCAACTATACTAAATTATCATAATAACGCTCACCTGTAGCGACTGTGGTCCCTTCCCCCACCGCTGAAGACAAAGTGTAGCCTGCTCTCTCCGCCGTCTGTAGCGGTTTGAAGCCTCAGCTTTTCAAATTTGTTTGGACCTCGCGCCAAAGAAACGAAACTCTGACGTCACATGAGCTGTCGTTACCTGACACCACCGCCGCCTACCGGACATGTCTGGGTGCTACAGTTAGGCTGTAAATAACAAAAATTACAAACAACCAGTGGTGGAAAAAAAGTATTTAGATTCCTTTCTAAAATGAAAGTAATTATTCTACAATGTAAAAGTTCAGCCACTCAAACATACTTAAGTACAAAAGTAAAATTAATTGTTATGCAGAATATATATATATATATATATATAAATAAAAGAAACACAAAGGCAAGTTTTTTTGAGGTAGTAGCTGTATTCAAATGATTGACAACACAATCACCCCCTCTCCACTGTACCAATGTTTCAGCTACAGAAATGACGATACTTTTCACAAAGTGTCTTACGTTCTATACAGCACTCAATCAAATGTTAAAATGAAATGTTTGTTTAACTCACTATCCACAGATGACTAATACTGTCAGGATGCAGCATTTCACTTCATTTTCTTTTGCCCTCTTGTTATATTTAAAAAATAAAACTAGTGTTCCAAGGCTAAGCACAAGAAACTAACTATACAACAAAGCAAAAACGGCCTAATTGTTTTCTGAGAGATTACTTGAATTTTTTTGAGTTATACATGTGAATATTATAGAGCATAAAGAATCATAACAGCTTGGAACTGTCAAACACTAGGGGCAGTTGTAGTGTTTATATTGACTTGAATAAAAAAGAAAACAAAAGGTAAAAAAAAGTAATCACAATAAGAGCACCAAAAGTAACATTGTTAACCGTTAAAAAAAAAAAAAAAATCCATATTTAAATACATTTGTAACCACTTGGCTCCTTCACACACACTGCATCAGAGCAAGGCAAATTACGTAAACCAAAAGAAAAAGCACCAAATGTTAAGGAAGATGGGAAACAAAAATTCTAATAACTAATGAAGAAATATTCTTCTCATTTTCCGTCTGATCGGCGTCCACGTTTTATTCCAGGTGTGTTTATTTTCTCTTTCTGTCTTGAGAGCATCGTGGACAATACCTGCATAGGCAAGATAAAATGCACGGAAAAACATTTAATTGACATGGATGAGTAATAATTCACACTTTTACTGCACATACTGAAAATAGGATAGTGCTCTACAGTTTCTTACCATTTGCCTCTTGGTTTGGTTGTCAGGCCCACGCATGCGAAATGGAACCACTCGATGGAGCACTGATGCAAAGACAGAAAACGTTAATGTAATGTTAAGTATTCCTGCAAATGCAGCACTTAGTCAGGACAAAATGATTTAAAACTAAAGGTTACAAACAAAAACCTATCATTCAGGCATCTGTGACCTTATCTACAGTCCATAAGCCTTTGATTTGTGGCCAGCATTTAGGGAATATGCAATATCCAAGGGAGAGGGAGTCGATGGACTCTATGTATTCTGACGGGTATATAACATTATTAAATGTATTATTTTTCATCATTCTTCATATTTAACCTTCTCAATTTCTGGCCTGTAAAACAAAACTGTATTGTTGTTGACTTGATACTTGAATGGTATTCAATCCTGCTGTTTTTTTCCATTAATACAAACAAGAACTCATATGCTGTTTGGATTTGCAGAAAAATTGCAATAATTTTTTTTGTGTTCTTGGATTTATTGCTTTTTATATAGTTTATATTGTTTTTTACATAAAAAGTCCGCAAAACATATTTTTAGTACATAGATATTTCCTTATGGTAAACGAGGGCTGAAAAACAAAACTCACATCAGTGTTGTCACAGCCAATCATCTCGCCGTAAGAGACCTGATGACACAGACAGTAAGTGGGTTCATTCGGGTCCACTGGCATATCCAGGACATCAGATGGGTGCACATTACCAAAGTTGGTTGCTGGGCTGTTGAATTCTCCCCTGAGAGTGGAAGAAAAGGTATTGAAAATGAAAATAAGAGTATCATCATAAAACAAACTCAACAATTATTATTAAATTGCATACAATCATCACAAGCTAGAAAGTAGATACATACGGCTGAAGGAGTTTGACTTTCTTTTGTGCACTCTTGGGACTGCCGTCTTCATCTGAACTCTTCACTTTAGACCTTGTCTTAGCTGTCTTCTTCTCCTTCTGTCTGGTTTCAGCTGGAATTATTCATCCACTCTATTAATCTACCTGATTTGCTTTAGGTAGCGCATACACTTTTCAGTGCAAAACATGAAAATGTATAAAGCATTTATACTAGACACTCACCTTTCTTCCCCTTACTTGAGGTGGAATCATAGTCTGTGCTCTCGATCTGCTTTTCTTTCAGGTCAGCCTCAAACCGAGCCAGGTCAGTGTCGAGACGTCTGATGTGCTTATCAACCTGCAGAAAATGCAATTTCATCAAACCGATCGTGGCACGTTGCTTTCCAAGTCAAATAACCGACACATGTATGTAAAACATTATGTTGACTCCTAAGATACGAACCATCTCATAGGTCTGCATAGCCAGTTGCACCTTGTCATCTCCAAACTCCTTGCATTTACTGTAAGACTGCTGAATTTGCCTCAGTATGGACAGCTTCTGCTCTGAGGACAGAGTCCGAGCATTGCCGGTGTACTCTTTAGCCAGAGAGTCTATCTGTCCCTTTAGATCTAAAACAGAGACATAGTGTTAAACCTCTTTAAAAAAAACGTAATTGTTAAGACAAGACCAAATTTGATAAATGTCCATTGTGCTCAATTCATTCTTTATAAACAAACAGTCAGCTGTAATTATAATTAATGTGTAACTACAATAACAGAGTCAATTGTTCTCACCCTCTGTGCGTTGATCTAAATCCCTCATCAAATTGAAGTTTCTCTGCAACTCGAAGGGCAAGTTTTCAATGCCTGGTTAGGTGAAGGAAAAAACACACAATTTGATATTTCAATGAAACACTCACTCAGAAACATCAGCATAAAAGATCAGCTGAAATGCAGAGGGACAGCTAGCTTAAACATGTGAGCTCGATGATGCTCTAGCACCCATTGTTGATAGCGTTTGAACTATGCTAGCTAGCAATCACGTATACCACGGCACGCAGCAAAATACAAAAAAACAAATGTCAGTGCTTGTACAATGCATTTAAATAAGGAGGATAAAGATGGCCAGTACGGTATGTGTGTTTTGTTATCTAAAGCAGCATCCCTTGCTCCCTATATTGCGATGCGTAACTCCAGCAAATAGACCGAGCCTACACCCGCTGAGCGTTGGGTAACGGTTCTATCACCCTGTAACGTCTGTTGGTCGTCCAAAAGCGATATTGGCCAATAAATATAAATCTTAAACGAACTACCCTAGTTGAATCGTTTCCAATTATGTTTAAAGCATAATAAACAGCTTACTGTCCAAATAGTGCTCCAAATACATCCCCGCCGCCATCTTAGAAAATGTAAACAACACAGCTTCCGGTCCGAAAGGGACCAACCTGATTGGTTGTTTCCACACTCCTGAAAACGGACTTTCCAGGATGAATTCTCATCCCATTTTTCATCTAAAAAGCATAAATATAATCAATATATATCAATACATTCTGATTAATAATATGAAACATTGAACAGTATGGAGAATTCAATTACAATTTAAGTATCTGAAATTTGATGTTTTATTTACCATTTATCTTAATTTATCTATTTGACTAGCTGGAACACCCAATAGCATGACAATAATTCTCATCAAAAACACTGATTTGGATGTTAAATATTTTCACTCAATTCCCAACCTTCCTGTCCTAAAATAGTGATAATGCACAAGGATACACAGGAAGGCCCAATAAAATATCAGAAAGTATCCCTAACAATGTTTAAAACTAAGAAAGACCTACCTATTAATAACTAGATGGTTTTGGTGTAAGAGAGAACAAAGCATGAATCAAATAAGTGATGAGAAATATCTTAAAAGATTTATTAAGTTTTACAGATAGATGGAGGTTGTCACACTCTGCAATTAAATCAGACAAACATAATGAATATTCTGTGATACAGATAAAAAAAACTCATTGACCAGTCTAATTCTTTGTACATTACAAATCATACGAACTGACAGTACAGCCTCGCTGCTCTGAGACACCAGAGCTCACACTCTGCAGCTGCAGGGATCCTGGAGGAAGCTCGACAAAGCTTCCCACATAATCTAACACAGTTTATCGCGCCGTCACTCTCCACCTTGTTTTTCCAACAGGTTCTTTAACTTTTTAAATTTATTCTTTCCCATTCTGTTCTTTCCTTTCAGGGGTGTTTTTTTCTGTTTTCCCCGCTTCTTCTCAAATCTGCTCCCTTCCTTTTTGTCAGCCTTCACTGCTTTAGTTTCATCAGTCGTCTTCACTGTGGGTTTCTTGGCCTCTTCCACAGTCTCTCCATCCATCTTGGCGATCTTTGCCTTTTTTGGTCCAGCAGGTGTGTTCTTTTTGCCTTTTTGCTTGGCGTTTTCTGTTTTCTTAGCTGCTGTTCCATTTGCTTGGGTTTTTCCTTTTAAGCCGTCTGTCTTTCCAGGGACTGTTTTCTTTGTCTTGTCACTCTTGGATGGTTTCTCTTTAGGAGAGTCTGTAACAGCTGTCGCCTCAGGAGCATCTGCGCTTTCTTCTTCTACATAAATAAAAGACACACAAGATGAGTTTATGCTAAACAAGGTAATTATCCTGTTTAAAGTTGCATGTGTTGGTAAGAGAAAGTTACCTTTTCCTGTAGTTGCAGTTGGAATTACATTGGAGAATTTCTTTAGCTTGGCCACGAAGAAGCCGTCCATATTGTGGGAATGAGGGTAAAATCGGCGTGTCTGTCGCAGAGTAGGATGGAATCTACGTTCTTTAAACCTGAAACAACAGAACATGAATTTAAGGTTCAGGTTAGACCCATTCACACATGCAGTCTATCCCTGAAATGTGCAGGAACATTCCCTGCATGGGGTCATAAAAAAAGGACCAGGGTTTGATAACTAGGGAAATCCGTACCACTTGTTTCCCACCTCAACAAACTGTAACATTTGAGGCAAAACGGCGGTAAACAGCTGTGTTGTGAATGAAAGCAAAAACACTGCAGGGACAAGCAGGTGAAGGGTAATGTCCATTCAGATACAAGAGCTTTAATGTGGAACAAAACAATCACAAGATGAACAGGATGAAAGATGGGAATTTGTTTATAGTTGTCACTATTTACGCCAAAGCTTTCACATGTGATTAAAATAACTAACAATATTAAATACATTAGAAGAATTTGGCCAGGATACACTAACAACCCCTGGGCCACCATGCTTCTTTCCTCAGCATAAGGATGGATCTTTTTTTGTTTTGAGTTTCTGAGTTTTATGGCAGTTGGAATTGCTGCCACCTGCTGGTCTCCCTTCACCTGCACATTCGAGCTGCACCTTGAAAAGGTGCACGATTGGATTGTTCCCGAGTATCGTGCTTGTTTAAAAAGTGAAACTAACTGGTGGTAAAATTTAAAGAGAAAGCTTTGTGAGAGAAAACGTTTGTTAGAAACTTATTTACCTGGTGAAGCCTTCCTTTCCAAAGTCAAGTCCAGTGGGAACTAACTTGACGTTCCTTTTCTTTAAGGCGTAGTCCACCACCCATTCATTCTCCTCCACCTGGGGGAACACATTCTGATGAGTACCCAAACCGTTCTGATAAATATATTAGACCCTTACAACGATGACATCTGAACAGCTGCACACCCGGCACACGTACCATTATTGAACATGTGCAGTACACCAGGTATCCTCCTGAAGGAGACTCAGCATTGACAGAATCGATGGCAGATAAAATCAGTTCTTTCTGGAGGTGAGCAGAGCGCTGGATGTCGGCCTCGTCCTGTCAGGAAATAAGAGGGAGAGAAAGAAAAAAAAAAAGAGTATTAACCCTATTTCAGAACAGAAGTATGCATCTTTATGGGTGTATATGGAAACAGTGAATGGTGTTTTACCTTACTGGTCTTCACAGCTGGATCTTTAGCGATGACCCCTGTGCCCGAGCATGGAGCATCCAGCAGCACTCGGTCGAACCCGCCCATCACCTGCACGCAGTGTTTTCAACCAGTCAGTACACTCTATAACACTCCGGAGTGCATGTAAACAGTGGGGATGATGTTTTTTCTACGGATGTTACCTTTGGGAACTGCCTTCCGTCGTAGTTGCAGATGACAGTGTTGGTGACGCCCAGGCGGTGGATGTTTCCCACCACACTCTTCAGTCTGTCCGCGTTGGCGTCATTTGCCACGATCATGCCTGTGTTTCTCATCAGTTGAGCTGAGGGGAGAACATTCACATGTGTCTATAAATACGTTTAAGTTGCATGCCAGAATGGTTTGCATTTCCATTTGTTTGCACTATAATTGAATTATAATGGACATTTTCAACATGTGTATTTATTACATTTTATAGTCAATGTAAGTGATGTTTAAACCAAGAAAATGATCAGCAGATCCATCTATTATGAAAATAATGTTCAGCTGCAGTTTGAAATGCCTCATAAAATGTTTAGAACAGAGAAAATCTGCAGCACATCTCACCTATATAAGTGGTCTTTCCTCCTGGAGCCGAGCTCATGTCCAACACCATCTCCCCCTCCTGCGGAGAAAGCGCCATGACAGGCAGAAAGCTGGAGGCTCCCTGCAGCATGTACTGACCAGACAGATACTCCGGGGTCGCACCTGTTTTAAAGAGTTACAATGAGAGCTTGTGTCAGCCAGTTAAATCTTTTATAGTTTGTCTGATCTCTGTAAATGTGCTGTTACTTGCCTACTGGTACGGAGGAGTCGTAGATGACCAGACCCACTTTTGACCATTTCCCCAGTGGGTCAAGGTTCACACCTCTGTTGATCAGGGCCTGAAAAAGGAAAAACAGAGAGCATATCAATCACTTTTTTTCTTCAAAACTACAACTGACAAATTCACAAAGCATTCTACAGCTTTTGCAGCCACAAAATCTGGACAAGTAAAACACATTAGGTAACGTCATTTTCAAGGCCGAGGCTGAAATGCACTCCTAAAATCTGCAACCAAGCACTATTAAAGGATTCAAAAAGATCAGCGTTAAAAGCCACATGAAGGATGGTCATGTGTGTTTATTAAGGGCATCTATTAGCAACAACCATTTTTTTAAAATCAGCAAACTGCATTTACTGATTATATTATTTATGTTTTAACGTGATTTCTTTGACATATTTTGCTGTATATCTGCAAACAAATAACTAATGTTTCATTTAGATCTTTCGTGTGAAAATTTATAAGAAAAGCTACAAAGTATCTTATGGCCATTCCAAGCATCTCTCCCACCCCGAACTGTTACCTGTGCCAGATCTCTCCTCCTTGTTTTCAGTGTGTTAGTCCTAATAGTGACAGGTCTCTGAATTTCATTGGCCTCGAGGAAGTCAACCAACTGTAAACAATAAAGGACAGAAACAGATTCACATGTTTATACTCGTGCCAATTATTATAAATCAGTTTTAATCGTATAAAGACTCTATTGGATTTCTTTGGTGCCACGTGGTAGAAAAAAAACATCACCCACCTCTGAAAGAGGGAAGAGGTCCATTAATTTCTCAATGAGGAAGTTGTTGTAGCTGTAATAAGTGCAGAGGTCCTTCTTCAGCAGAGAGATGTACTCTGCTCGCTCTTTGCCCTCCTCCCTTTTTGCTGAGAAATTGCAAAGGACGTCAATGTTGTCCTTAATTCTTTGATAGATCGTCTTCAGGTCCAGAGGCAGGATGCCTGGCAGTGCAGACAAGAAAATGATTTAGACTTCCTGCAAAACAATTTAATTTACTGCTTGTAAACAGAAGAATGTTGTTAGGGAAAAGTGAACGTCACTCACCTTCCTTCTCACTTTCTTCTGCTCCAGGTAGCTTGAATTTATCCATTTCATCTATGTTTGTTTGAACTGTGTCTTCCTCATCCATGTCAGCATCTGATTTCTTTTCCTCTTCATCATCATCATCATCATCGTCGTCGTCATCATCATCATCTTCGTCACTCTCCAGACCCAGGGTTTCTTTCAGCTTTTTCTCTTTCTTTGCTGCACGCTCAATAGGAAGAAGCTATAATGGGAAGTAAAGTCGTCACTAAATCATACATCAAATATTCATTTATTTTTTATACAATTCTTGAGGAAAATGTTGTTTCTTGCATGGCTCCTGAGTGAAAAATATAAACTCTGAGATAATCCTCCAAGAAGTAATGTAAATAAAGCTGTACCAAATAAGCAAATTTGCAGCAGGCGTGATGAAGAATAAAGATTGACATCTGAACCACAATTCCAGTAGAATTCCTTTTAAGTAGTGAACTAAAAACTAAAGGAAAAGCATTTCACATACTTCATCCCCATCACTTTCTTCTTCTTCTTCTCCTTCTGCTGCTGCTTCCTCTTCACTGCCATCTTCAAGTGCACCATAGTCGTCGACCATTTCCTCATCATCATCATCGTCGTGATCATCATCATCATCATCATCATCATCCTCTTCTTCCTCCTCCATCGCTTCTTCTTTCTTTCCTGATTTGGCAGCTTTCTTTCCTTGGTCTTTTACTCCCTTCACTGTCTGCTCCTCTTCCTCGTCTTCCTCGTCCTCCCAGTGTTCATCGTCACTGTCATCCTCACCTTCAGGTTCTTCAAGTTTACGCTTCCTCTTTGCTGGTTTCAACCATTTACTGTTCTCATCAGTGAATCCTTCTGGGAAAAAGTTACAAACAATAAATATCATGAAAATAGAAAATAACAACAGATCCAAGACAAACACATTTAACATTGTCTGTCATTCTAGTAAAAAATGTGTATCTCATCCACATCCACAGACTCTGGTGGAGTTACCTTTCTTAGACTTTTCCGCTGCAACATTTTTAGGCTTCAAATTCTGGAGTCTTTTTGCAGCTCTGAGGAATGACAAAGTGCATGAGCAAAAACAGAGAAATTATTTCCATATTGTACAATTATTCAACCTCTTCCTTACCTTTTCCTGCCTCTACTTGACAGACGTTTTTGATCTGTTTCCTCTGCAAACACAAACAAAATAAAATAAGCTAAAATGGCCCAAACAGCATAAGAAAATGGTTGTTGTTTAATGGTATAGATTTGGAGTTAATGTGTTTCTTTCTTAAATAAAAGATTTTAAAGGGTACAATAATCACCATCAGTTATGAACTTGGCCAACTCTGTCTCTGCTCCTTTCTGCTTCCTGGCTTTTCTCCCCGGCCCTCTCTTCACCTTGTTGGTGGGATCCAACTTCCGACCCATGACTTCGAGCTACACAGACACTCTGGAGACCAGAGAATATAACGTTAATAACAGTGTCAGAGAGTATGAGAGAATGCCACTGTTGTTGCTGCCTTTAGAACATGCTGTGTGTTAATGAAATAATGATAACATAAATAATGTTGCACATATGGATAACAATTAAAATAATAGAAATTACATATTATTTTCCAAGTACTTACATTTACTGTTTCTTCATATTTCTACTCCTCTACACTTCAGAGACATTTATCTCACAGTTTTAATAATTAAGCAGTTACAGATTATGAATGTAAAACAATAATAAACTAAATTATCAGGCTGAATTATTGTAGGTTAAGCCTATCAACTGTACATAAAGCAAACAAGCCCTGGCTTTTCCAGTTGTAACATGAAAGTCCTTAAATGCATCATTACTCATAATCTAACGACATTGTTATCCATTATTGAAAATTGGGCAATTCTACATTTCCTTCTGGGACTTTGAATATGTTATGATGTTAATACTTTTGTTGTTTTATTTAAGTACGACTTTGCAGGACTTTACAGCAGCATTTTACACTAAATCACTGTAACTTTTACTCGAATTTATCAAAAAGATCTGAATACTTTTTTTTTTTATATATTTTTTTTTTTACCCCTGCAGGAGATAAATCTACCTCAAATGTTAAACTACAAGACGTCTAAATGCTTTTGCATCTTTGCATTGTTAGTGTGTGACAGAATAAGCTGCAAACCTAAAGACTGGTAAGGAACAGTTTCATATATGAACATTAACGTTTGATGAACCAACTCCGCATGTCGCGTTAATAACATCAAATTAACACTGCGGTTACTAACACTGACTGACTGAATGTTTACCGAAGAGCTCAACTAATCAACCACTGATATCCACAAACTCACCTCAAATGTGTTTCTTTTTGATCCGATTCCTGAGTGCACGGCGTAAGATAAAATACCCACACGTGAATTTTCTTCAACACGTTGTAGAAGAACATCCGGCGCACATGATTGACGTAAGACGGCGGCGATGGGTAGCGTGAGCGCGCGTTGTGGAGAAAACGTTTTCACATAAAATAGCAACAATTTAACTTTATTTTAGGTCTAAATGTACCAACAACGAGTTACTTGTTTATATTTTTTAAAATAAATAATGTATTCGCTTTCTTTCTTGGAATAAAACACTTTTTACTCAAAGCACAGTGTTATTGAGTGCACCGCAGTATAAAAAACGAAGAATTATGGCAGAAATATGTACAAATAAACAATCAGTGAAATAAATACTAAATAATTGCAACGTAATTTCATTAGGATTAAATAATTGCACTGGATAAAATTTAATTTGTTGTATGAAACAGCAAATCAAACAATATTAACGTTTTAATAACATTTTTTGGCATTAAATGTATATTTAAGAAAAATATTTTCTTTCCTTATTTTTGCACAAAATATTTTGTACTCATAACAGTGTTATGGGGGTCCAATACAATACAAAAAGAATATACGTTATGCCAGAAATATCAATGTAGACGTCACATATGGTTAATTGCTGAAAAGAAATAGGATTACGGAAAGATAATCCACACAACACATTCTCTAAATTGAATTCCTCAAAATAAATGAATACTATGAATGAATGAATGAATGAATACTAATATACATGATCCACTCTACCATACAACCACTGAAAGAGAATTTGTCCTCAACATAATTGCATAATATATTATTGTCCATATTTATATATCCAAAGTGTTAATGATTTAATTTAGTTTGGCACACATTTGTTGGTGAGAGTAAATATTTTTTCTTATGTTCTACCATCAATAGTCCTGTCTGTGTTACATAAAATAATCATTACACTTATCGGAAGAAGTGAATTTCTGATGGTGTTGAATCGCTTTTCGGCAGCCTCTCGTGAACGCGTATTTCTGCCGTGACGCACTCATTCTGCGACAGTCCAGCTGAAGGCATCATGGCGGCTTCAAACGAGAAGAAGCGTGGTCTTGAACATTTGGATGAATATGAACCAAAACCGGCCAAACACCTTCGCAGCCTGCACGACCGCATGGCGGAGAGGAGACTGGTTGTTATTTTGGAGGGAGCGTCCTTAGAAACAGTGAAGGTAAAGCGTCAGGCTTGTGTCTGTGTGTTGTTGTGATGCATACCCTCTGCTACCAGTGAAAGTTACATCAGTAACTTTACCTGTAACTTGGGGCTAACTAATACAACACGTTGATGTTTTGTGTTTCCCAGGTTGGAAAAACCTTTGAGCTGTTAAACTGTGACCAACATAAAAATATGATCGTTAAAAGTGGAAGGAATCCGGGAAATATCCGTCCAGACATCACACATCAGGTAAACGCTCGTTTAGAATAGTGTGTAAAGCTGCCACTATTTGTTTCATTGTTTTACTTGAATTTTTGTCTTTGCTATTATTTTTCACTGGATGAAATGTCAAATAGCAAAATATTAGTAAGGACTGTTATGTCCAATTGCATCAAACATAAGCATTTGCGTATTGTTTATTATTATACTGTATATTTTATATCAGGAGCAGTCTTCAAAAACAGTTGAATAACTTTTAACTTGACTATTTAATTTCCTTGTACCAGTGTTTGCTCATGTTGATGGACAGTCCACTGAACAGGGCAGGCCTGCTGCAGGTTTACATCCACACAGAGAAAAACGCCTTAATAGAGATCAACCCACAGACCCGGATCCCAAGAACATTCACTCGATTCTGTGGCCTTATGGGTAAATATTAATGATGATGCTTCCTGTGTCCAAACAACATCTATGTTGAGTTAATCTTTGCAAAGTGACGTCACATCCTATAGTTTCATGTTCTAAACTCCTCTCCTCAGCTGATCTAATCATTTGTATTTCTCTTCTATTTTAGTTCAGCTGCTGCACAAGCTGAGTGTCAGGGCTGCTGACGGTCCTCAGAAACTCCTTAGGATGATTAAAAACCCCGTTTCTGACCACCTGCCTCCCGGCTGCCCTCGCATCTCCACCTCCTTCTCTTCTGGAGAGGCGGTCTGTCCCCGGACTCTGGTGCCAGAGGGACCGGCTGCAGTGGTGATAGGAGCATTTGCTCATGGAGCGGTGAGAAATAAGTCCAGATGGTAGCTGTTTACTGCTCAAAAAAATCATATATGTGTAACTGATCTCTTTGTCTCTATCAGGTGAATGTGGACTACACAGAGAAGACGGTGTCTATCAGTAACTACCCCCTATCTGCAGCTCTCACCTGTGCCAAGATGTGCTCAGCCTTCGAGGAAGTGTGGGGTGTCCTGTGACAGACTGTCAAAAAAATACTGATGTTGGCCTGACAGTAACGTTAGAGTACATGGACTTTTTAATGGACTTTGAATGGATATGATGTCCATTTCACCAGTGATGTCACCTGGACTACGGACATGTATCCTGTTATACGCTGAATGTGTATACTTGTACAACTGTGTTTGGCCCTCGTGTGGAACACAAGTTAGTTTCCTTTTCTGCGTTTTATACCATTATCACTGCACCAATTACTTTGTATTTTGGATAATCAATCTATACATAAAGATTTGACTAAACTTGAGTGGTTTTCTTTTATATAGACAGAGCTACAAGAAATGCAGCAGATACAATATAACAAAGTACCATGAGAAGGACCTAGTCTTATGAATCCAAAGAAAAAACATTTACCAGTTGCTGGAAAGGTTTGAGTTTATTACTGCTCACCATAGATTACTCATAAATGGCCTGTCTTTACTCTCAGCCTCTGCCTTGGTGTCCGTCTTTTCTGGGATTTATATGGATGGAGGTTCTGCGTTGGTCGAGGTCTGCCCTTTTTGAGGATTTGCTAGCTGTTTTCTCTGCTTCAGATCTTCTCTTTGTTTGGGGGACTCCCCATTTGTCTGTACTTTCTTGTTAGCAGCCTGTGTCTGATTTTTGTAGAAAATGAACAATTGAAATTTAGTTGTTTTTTTTTTCTTATATAGTGCACAGTTTTTTTGTCTCTCTAGTTTTTGCATTGAAGTGTAAAAGTCAAGTCAACACTTCCAACATGGAACAAAAACATCTGCTGTTCAATTATGTAATACTTACAAGCTAACATACTGCAAGTATGACATATAGAGAGCATTGCAACGGCCACTTTTTAGTGCTGTTAACCCAAATCGTCAGACAAATATGTTACTACATTAAATTAAAAGATTACTTTACCTTGTTTTCAACCAGCCTCCGGGTCACTGCGTCCATCCGCCTTTTTCTCTTGGTGATATTGTAGCCTCCAGCAGCCAGTACCTGCCTGAGCTCTGCCATGGAGATGCCCCCTTGGTGTTTCCAATGGGAAACCACAGTGAGGATGAGCTGGGGGACATCAAGCGAGGCTAGCTTTGCAGTGTTTGCACACTCTGCCTCAGTTTGAATATGGTGCTTGAAAAGACGGAAAGGAGTCTCTGAAAGATCAATAAAGATGCAAAAAATAAAAATAAAAAATGTGTGAGATCAGTAAAGCTTAGTTGAACCCCTGATACCATTTTGGGGGATTTTGCTCAGTTTTCCCAATTTACAATTTTCAGAAACTTAACATAAATTAAATTAACATAAATTAAGTCAGTCTATAAATTTCTTAAAAAAATATTTTTCTTAATTATGTTTTTGTTTTGTTGTTGTTGGCTATATAATAAACAAACAAGATACAAGCTTTATTTATATTAACTTTTGACACGTTAATGTTTAAACGTTATCTAGCTAGACTGACGGGCTAGCTAAATTTAGCTACTGCTAAAGTTAGCTAAAATGAAAACGACCGTTAGCGTCAGTTAGCGTTACTCACTGGGCAGCAACAGTTTCTCTTTCCGGCTGGACTCCTGCTGCTCCTCCGAGACGATGAGTGCCTGTTTCAGCAATCGACCCAAACGCTTGGCTCCTGCTTTACCAAGGCCTTTCCCTGTCGGAATTTTACCTATTTCTGGTCTGTCTATTTGTTCGTTTGGCTTTAACGTTTTTTTTCCCATGGCTTTAATGTTTCTATTAGCATTTCCCTTAGCGCCCCTGGATGCCCCTGTTTTTGGTGTGACTTTTCTCCGCATTTTAAATTTTTCAGAAAAAAAAAAGAATAATAATAATAATATCCGACTAATTGGTAAGGTTCATATGTAAACATGGCTGGATTTGTTTGTAAATAATAACAATTCTTTAGTTGCCGTTAGCGATTTTCACCTTGGATACAAAAGCAAATTAAAAAAAAATAATTCAGTTTTAGTTTGCTTTTCTTTGCGTTTTCTCTTTTTTTTTTGCAGGGTTGTGTCGGAGTAAAAAAAATATGTAATGTATTAATAACATAACTGAATGGATTACAGAAGAGAAATCATTCCAAACAAATTGTTATCAACCTGAATAGGCTACTTTTGGATTAATTCAAAATTGAAATATTGCAACTTGTACTAAAACGTGTTACGCAGAACTAAAAAGTTTATGTTTTTTTCGTGTGAAACATCTTAAAATACAAGTAAATGCAAATAAAATTGTCACCATTATTAAAACTATGGCTTTTAAAATTGTTGTCTTGTAAGGACATATTCAAAAATGTTGTCAAAAACTGACTTCTGATTATATATTTTAACTATAGCAGCATATAAAGTGATCAAGGGAATCTGTGAAACATGAAGTGAACACCATTTTTAAATTTTTATTTGGTTTAAATTAATATTTAACAACTTTTTCATTCTTTAGAAACCTAAACAAATCTGAACAACAAACTATTGATACAAAAACATCATTTTTTTTTACCTGTACATACTGTAAGTATTCTCACCGTGCATGTCTGTAATAACGAATTATCTCTGTAAACATCACAGTAAAAATGCTTAAATGCTTAAAGCACCTTGTGGAAAGTTTCGCTCGACAATTCATAATAATAAATAACTACAAAAACAAACCTTGCAGGTCTCTAGAGGAGTGTAATCAGCATGTTAGTAATGAGCGCTGCAGGGTTTTATTGGGACACTGCAGGCTTGTAGGACACAGGTCAGAATTGGCACAAATCACTGTAATCAAAAAGGATGGCTCCAAGGGCATGAATTCAAGGTATGAATCAGAATCACAGTTAACCTGAAAAAGAATAAAGTAAAAGAAATGAAGGGATAAAAAGGAGGTGAAAATTCTCACCTAATAATAAAAGCAGAGTACCTGAGAAAAAGATGTGAGAAGCAGACGAGTGTGTGATAGTCCTGAAATGGAAGTGTCAATCGGGTGGTTCTTTAGACTCTGATGATAAGCCTGAGGGGGAGGGAAAGTGGATATATGAGGTGAGTGTTGTACACATCGAGACTAAATCCTGAAGATGGCTGCTCACCTGCAGTGCTATCTGCAGTGCAGAATACTGCACCCACACCTCCTGCTGCTGCGCTGCTGACAGAGAAAACGCTCCACCTCGGCCTGCTTTTTCTGCCACAGAGAGGTAGTGAGCCCACACACATTCCCCCACAGCACGCACCGTCTCACTCTGAGAGTGAACTACAGCATGGCAAAGAGAGACGACAAAGCATTAAATGATCTGAAAGTGGAGTATAGGATCTAAAAAGGTTTGAGTTATTTAATTTAATATGGCCCCAACATGAGCTTCTCTTACTGTCAGGGAGAATCAGGTGGAGGATATCTTTAGCCATGAGGAAACCAATTACACCATAATTCATCGCCCTGTATAAAAAATAAACGGGGTACAATAATGTTCAATGATATATGAGAATCTTTTAATAGTGCTTTTACTGAGTGCAACTTTACCTGGGATATGTGTGATGGAAGAGAGGAGGGATAAACATTCCCATGGGAAAGAGGAGCTCGTTGCCGATGAGAAATGGTGTGACAGACAGACTGAAAGAACCAAGAATACAATAAATACATGCTTGAATTTTTTTTTTTTTTTGGAACTTTTAGAATAGAGGCAGAAACGTACACATCAGCAGCTTCAGCTGGCTCAGTCAGCAGTTTACTGCGTCGCTTTTGCCACAAGGACAGAAGCTGGACGTAGTTGGAGAAGAAGCTACGTGTGCCGACTGTCACCTGGAATCAAAACAGATTATTAATAGTATTATTTGTGTCATTAATTGCATATCAGATATAATAGATTAGCATCTTTAACACTCACAATCTTAGACACAATACAGTAGAGCTGAGTGATATTGTAATATAGTGTCAGAACAATATTAGGGTTTATGAAATAGCCTAACATTTGAATCCTGCAAAGCTTGTGTTCTTCATGTGCATGCTGTTTATACTCATTATTTCTGCATAGCTGCACATAAAAAATCAGTGGCTTTGTGAATCGGTGCACTGCAGGCAGCTCTAAGATGACATTCGTGTTAACATTTTTAAAAGGAAAAAAATGATGTATGTATTGGTTATTGCGATGCTGAGTCTCTGCAGCTATCCCCCACAGTGGAGGTCTGTCATGTACCTTGGAAAAAAGCAGGTCAAGCTCAGCCTTGCTAGAGATCTCTGTCGTTGTCCAGAGTCTAGGTTTTAGAGACTTAACCTGAAAGAGGACAGGGCTTTGTTTGTCATCAAAACACCAACAACATAGATACAAAACAAGCACAATACTGTTTTTCTTATTACCTTTTTCATGACAGTCTGGAGAGACGTCTGATCGGTCCACTTGAGTTCATGTAATTTGGACTTGAAGGAGGAAAAGATATTTTGAATGATCTCCTCTGCCTGTTGAACAATAAAAACTTAAATACACCTTAGCCATAAAATTCAATCAATGTTCCAAATCCCAGTGAAGGCTACTGACCTCTGTGTGTGCTGTCCTTTCACTGAGAAGTTGTGTAAGAACTAAGTGGAATCCTCTCTCAGTCTCTAACACACAGTGTTGCCAGCGAGGAGCTGCCTGGTGAAGAGGCCCATAATGAAGATGTGACTCACCAAACCAACTCACAGGTGTCATCTTTAAAAAAAAAAAAAAGTACAAAGGTTTTTGACTGTGCTGACTCACCTTCTCAGTGTCACCCAGATCCACAGACAAATTCTTCTGTGTTTCTGAAAACCTGGAGTCCAGAGCCGGCATCAGTGTGTGCAGCAGATTGAGGACCATGTAAGTACGAACGGGCCCGCTGAGGGGATGCAAATGTTACAGCACAAGATCAAAAAAAGGAGAAAGGAGGTGCATGTTTGATTGTGGGGTGTAATGTGTGACTTACAGTGTTACACTCAGCTCGTGCCTGTTCAGCCATTTGCCAATGACGCGGGACATCTGCACAATGTAGGCTGAGTTATGCAGAAGGACGCGGTCGTCCTCGGTGAGAGGCAGTGGATGGAAAGCGGCCTTCAGACAGCCCAGCCAATCAATGGCAGGAGCCTGGCTCTGTTGGTTTATTTACACAAGGAAAATCAATTATTGCAGCTGACTTTGATGCACTATGTGTGGAAAGTAACCTCCCATACCACTGATGTGAACTGACAATGAAACGAGACTTAAAAGAAAATACGTTTAATAAACCAAGTAAAAACAATGTCCTGATTTCAAAACAAATGTTTTTAATGTGTAAAAGCACCACATGAGGCCTTGGTATATTTGCCATATAAATAAAAATACATGGTTTTAATGTTTTCCTTCAAGTGTGACATTTTGCATTGCGTAACTGACCCTGCTGCCTTGGCGGAGGTCCGCGCTCTCTGATTGCTTTTCTACTTCTTAATTTGACGCGCTCCGTTTTGATTTTCTGGAATCAGGGTTCTATTTTATAACCTTGCCTTGTACCTGTAGCTCTCTGATGGTCATGCGCTGATAGAGCTGCCCTTTGGACAGGCGGTAGTGCAGAGGAGCAGTAGCCACGGCGAGCTCAGAGGACAGAGAGATGAACATGCCCACGTGGGTCATGCTGCTGCTGGGTAGGGCCCCTAACAGTGCCAGGTACCTCTGACATGATGCCAAGAAGGGACGTAGTGTCTGGATGGAGAATGATAAAGGAAGGTATTAGTGGGATGGATGAATATTGTTTATTCCTCAGTCGTGGCCTGGCTAAGTCATCCACCTGAGTTTTAGCTTGAGACTTCTGCGTCTTGCTGTTCCATTCAATGGGGATCAACAGATCCGGCTGATCAATCTGTTGACAGAGAGCAGTCCTGAGTTAAAGCAATAAGACAAAGATTTATCTTCTATGGCTGCGCTCCTTCTGGCATGTAAGGACCAATTAATCTAATGCATACTGGCCTGAATGTATCTTTTGGTCGTCCCGCGGGCAATTTCATTTGGGTCTTTGCCCACATAGAGGTTGAAGAACGGGAAAGTGGCGTAGTCTCTCATTAGAAGGCTCAGGGTGGAGTTGAAATCAGTCCGGTTCCACTGTCCTGATACAGCCCAGCCCCCCAGCTGCACACACACACACACACACACACACACACACACACACACA
>JAOWBC010001592.1:18237764-18248754 GCA_028566105.1 Hypoplectrus providencianus
GGTTCCACTGTCCTGATACAGCCCAGCCCCCCAGCTGCACACACACACACACACACACACACACACACACACACACATAGATTATATTAGATTAGTAATGCACTGCTCTAATACTGATATCGGGCAGACTCTAAATCACAGGTGTCAAACTGATCCATGAAAGGGCCTGTGTGGCTGCAGTTTTTTTTTCTAACCGAGCAGGAGCACAGCGGATAATGCTGAACTACGCAGTGAATTGATTCAGCTGTGCTTCTGCTCGGATGGGACAAAAACCAGCAGTCACACCGGCCCTTTCAAGGATCATCTGACACCCTGGATCAATGGTTGGGTTGAGGCCCATGGGGCCAGTATATTCAATTAAATTCTATGTTTAAATGTGATAGCACATTTATTGCGTTATTCTTCAATATTTAGTTAGATTTTTATACAACATGTGAACTGTACTTTAACTTCTGTATTTGCATTGTATTACAGCATGAGTGTGCCACACACAGAGTGGCATATAGCTCATTAATCAACACTGGACAGACAACCAAAAACTAAGAGGTATCAGGACTAAAAATTAAAAGTGTCAGATCTGTTCATCCCTCGATAAATACATTATGTAATGCATGAACAAGACATCCTGCAATCATGGCTAAAAATCCTGCTGTGTTAGTTGAGTCGTGGCAAATTTGTTCGTCTCAACCTTTAAAGTGTGGTGATTAAGGAACATTGTGTTTGACAACCCTTCTCTTTGGATTTATCAGTCAAAAAGCCCATGTCTTAAGGGTGTGTAAGTATCTCACTTTCTGGATGAGTGTGAGGAACGGCTCTGCTCCAGCAGCCTCTATGGATTTGGTGTCCAAACAGGAATGGTAAAATCTTTTGGCCTTCTGCACGGCTGTACCATCCTGCCTGGAGTTTGTCTCTGACAAGAAGAAGAAGAAGAAAAACATTCATCAGACAATATGTTGATATAATACACCCATCATATATAAATATGATTGGATGAAGTAATACAATTCAGAGTAATGACCATTAGTTGACATTTTTGTCCAATACTACCCAAAATCTCCCTGAGATACTGCAGCAGTGCAGATTTTCTGTTCAGTATTTTCTCCTCTCTCTGTCCCCTCTCTGCTCTCTTTTCACTCCGTCCTCTCCTATGCGCAGCCTTTTCTTTCTGGTTCTGTGGATGTCCAGGGATGCCCTGACCTCGTTGTCTCCCCCCGCTGTCCGGTGAAAATCCGCCAGATCGACAGGTGAACAAGAAGTAATCGCAGGGCTGCGTGAAGGGATCAGCAGATGAGGACAGGCGGGCTGAGGCCCACTGACAGGCCGGGGAGAAACATGGAGTCACTACAGGAAATAGCGAGAGAAGAGTGAGATGAACAAGAAGACTGAATTTATTGTGTATTTCTGCTGTCTTTCCCTGGAGGCCTACCTTTGTCTGCCTGGTTATTTTTCTGCTGCATAAATAAGTAAACAAGTCCCAGAACGGCAGCACCTAAAGAAAACCCCACAAAGAGAAGAAGCAGCCGCCAGTGGTTTACCCACACTGGCTTTGTTTGTTGCTGGTGCTCGGGGTTGGACTCAGGCTGGAGCTGGGTTAACTGGTGGGTGCTGGGGGGATCTTGGGTGGGGCGTGACAGCTGAAACAGAGGTGGAGGCTGCAGCCCCCTCTCGGGTTCTGGCTGTGACAATGGCTGGACTGATAGCTGAGGCTAGAAGTGAGCAAGTGAAACAAGAATTTAATGGAACGTTTCTGGAACTACAAGGCCACTCAAGAATGCGCAATAGTCCATTTTACAACAATATGCAAATCTATGTAGTATCTGGATATATTTCTTAAACTTTTTAGAGCACTTTTTAAAGTTGTACTGCCACAATATGTCATGGTTCATTACTCTTCAGTATTCCACTATCCCCAGGAAAAGCTGAAAAAATATCTGTTTGTGTTTTGGCATCCAACATTTGGCAAAACAGTTTTAGTACAGACTTCATAAAACCACATCCTTTGAATAACAACCTTTCCCGGGAACATACTTGACTCTGCTTCCATTTCCAGCAACTAATAAACACTGATGTTGGCTTCTCTTCCATGTGAACATTGTAAACACAGCTTCAAAACAACATGCAAGCCTTTTAGTTTTCTTTGAAAGGTCCTACCTCAAGCTCTATTGGAGTTTCACTCATTCTTAGTATATGGATGTGTTGCTCTGTGCTTGTCCTGCGTGTTGCATCCTCTGTGTTTTACATCTGATGTTTCACATGCGCTCCCTCCTCCTGCTGTCAAACAGCTGTCATCTCAGCTCTCTATCTCTCTTCATCACTCACTTCGCTCCTCATCTGACACTGATAAAAACAACTCTGTAGGTTGTGTCTTACTCTGCTCTCCAGGAGACAGATAGTCAAGCCTATGGTTCCCCTCCAGGACATACATGTGGGTGTTTTGTGGTTTGTGAGCACAGGGGAAACTAAACAATTAGGCTCTCATTTGTGTCATTTCTGCAGGGTTAAGGGCTCAACAACAGAAGGCTCTGGTTGGTAAGTCAAGGCCAACAAATAGCTTTTGCTCATACATTGTTGCATTGCATTGAATGAGGGCAAGCACTTCCTGGAAAGTAAACACGCACACATGTCCGCTGTCGTCATTATCAGTGCAACTCATGGCTGTTAACAACTGATAGAGCAGTCTGGCGTCCTGGAGGTCATGTAACAGGGTAGCACATTATTGAGAGGCTGGGAGGAAACGTGTTTCATTGATGTCACATGGAGGCCGGCCAGAGACAGAATATAGTGGCAAAAACAAATATGACAAACTTTGTGCGCAACTTTATTGTAAATTATTATATTTTATAAAAGTATCCAAGTATATAAACTCAAATACTGCTAGTATAGCTTTGAATTACTACTTCATTGCATGTTACTATATATTTTAACACTGTAACATGAAAATATTGCGCGATTCACATCAAATGCATTAACCTTTATCATTATAATCCAATAATATCAGATACATTACTCTGAATGAGCCATTCTGTGGTAAAAGTCCTTGTATTTTGAAAATTCTAAGTATATTTTGATGCTAACATATCTAAAATTACCGGGGTGATGTTTTTAATGAAGGTATTGTACTTCTTACTTCTTACTAAGGTATTTTAATTCTTCTGAGGAGTTTCAGAAGAGTATTTCTGTGGGGTACTTTTAATTCAGTAAATCACTTCTTCCTCCACTGCTGAATGCACTATTTCAGCGGTTCCCAATTTTGTTCTGCAAGGCCCTTAAAAATGATGTGAGAGGTAGTATGTAGGTAGTTGCTTTACATACAGTTTGACTTCTTTTTACAATGAATGGAGTCGCCCCCTGTTGGCCATTATAAAAAATGCAAGTTTAAGGCAGTTACCATTGGAATCACTCTCTACTGACAGTTAAGAAATTACACAAAAATATTTTGAATTTAGCATTTTATTTATTTATCTTTTGATACAGCCAAAGGGGGAGGGTAGGGGCTAAATAATGTTTTAAACATATACACATTCACACATATCAAACAGGAACTTATAAAAAAAAAAGTTATATGAAAAGACGAGGCATCAGCAAGTAATACAATAAGACATAACACAACAAAACGTCAGATAAATGCAACCGTGAAGGCATCATCATACGTTTAATATCACATAGTGATGACAAAGGCAGGGCCACAAAGGTGGGGTAGTTGGTGCAAACAAAAGACATTATACAAGAAGAAATGCCACCACCTACACAGATAGCATGCAACGCTGAGTAACTATTGTCAGGTTAGTCGTTCTGGTGTTTTACTGCACCAGGCTCAATGCAAGCACAAGTAACAACTGTTTTCTTATTGTGGAATGAGTTTCTGTAGCTGCAAACCAGGCTCAATTCAAAGGGAACAACAGTATACATCAGTGGAGAAGGCACGTCTCCAGCTTCAAAGTGAAACCAAATAATTGTAAGCATTTATCAATGAAATACAGTACAGTAAGATAAGAATAAAATAGTATATACCCGACATGAACAGACGCAAGTACAAAGATGAACAATGGAAAGAAAAGTGGTATCAACTGAAACAATAGAAGAGATCTAGACCAAAACACCAGGCTCATACACTGTAAAGGTGAAAAAAACATACATGAAAAACAAAAGTTTGTTTCTCATGTAGATGTTTTATTACCTTTATTTTGCCAACAGCTCTGAAATATTTGGTCACTATGTTTTAATATCAGTAACTCAAAACTCTAAGCTAATGCCTCTACTGATCTATTCCTGCTGCAAGCACAGGCTATTCTAGTACTGGTACACATATAACTTTTATACTTAAAAATGGTCCATAAATTATATTATTTAAAGCAAGAGATGCATATCAAAAAGATGGTGTCTTTTAATACAAAATTGATCATGTGCAGGGGCTTTAGAGTCAAAGTGACACTTAAAGGCTACTTTATTTCACTATGGAACTGTGCAACAATCACATGATAGGTCCTGTTTCAGCCATGCAGCTGACATTTAAAACCATGTGGATTTTTTTTAATCATGAGTTCCCTGGAAGGAATCTGTGCTATTGTTTGTTCATATGTTGTGCATCCAAAAAGCATGCATCTAAAAATACACAGTTAAATCAGCACTATTTGAGAAGAAAATGGCTGATTTTTTTTGTTCTAAACTTGTTCTTATAGAGTCTTTATAATCAAAGAAGAGAGAACAAGACATAAAGTCAACACATGCCTTTAAATGATCAAATTCACATCACAAAATACTAAGAGCAACATTCACTGTTTTCATTTTTTTTTTTTTTGCAGTCAACGTTTAGCCCTAGACGACTTTAAAATGCTGTCAGAGTAGACTGGCTGTTATAAAGCACTTTCTAGGCAGGAAAGCATAATTAACCATGCTTGCAGGCACAACATCTGCCAAAGTGTGAAAGATTTTCTCTACCAGCAGCCAATCAGAGCGGTGAATTCTGCAGAGTGGTCAAATGGGAGGCACTCTGGCACTCCTCACCCTGTGGTAACAATCTGTCTCAGTAACAGCGATATAGACACAATGCTCATAGGGAAAGAGATCAGCCAGTGAATTTCTTTAAATGGAAATATCTCAGTATGTGTTGCTACTAATAATACTGAGGCAACAGACAAAGAAAGGCAACTTTATATTCATCAGACTGCTCTTTTGACCAAACTGTTCTTGTGCAAGTTATGCTGGAAATTTTAGCGTAAACATGGAATTGGCACAAAAAATAGTACACAAAGAGGGCTGGATGAGAGATTGGAGAGGTCGAAACTTGGAATGAAAGATGAGGGGAATTTATTTCAGTGCAGTACATTACTTCTGCACTGAATTGAAGAAAGACGGGGGAATACTACACTGTATTTGCATGCAAACATACCTTTTCACACAGCACATTCACACTCACACCTGCGCACATATACTGAATGAAGCCCTGATGCAAAGGCAAAAACGGCAGCTGAATGAATCCTGTGCTTTTGGATTTTGGTTCATAGTTAAATCTGAGTCATGCTGCATTGGCTAATCACTGCGCAGCTTGTTTGGCTCGCTGGGTGTGGCACTTCATACACAGGATCTTGCCATCCAATGGATAGCAACCATTTTCATCCGCTTCTATGGAGAGAGGGCGGGCACAGTCCTACAGAACAAATAAATACATGCATATGTTTATTACAGTGTTAGATTTATTTTTGAATACATTGCATCATGCTTATGTTGTTAAAACGTGTGTGTGCATGTTCCTAAAACTGTTGCAATGGGCAAGTCCCCAGAGAGGTGGGCTCTATTCCTGTAGGAGAAGTTGCTTGGTGGATTGCTGAGAAACCAACAGCTCAGCAGAGAGAAGGCACAGGGTGATGCAATATTGAGTTTGGTGCGGGGTGAGCGCTGTAGATGATGCAGCCTTCTAGCTCCACAGCTAAACTAAATCTTGGGAGTTTGTCGAGTGAACAATCTCCACCAGGTGGAAGCTAAATTATCTGGGGACCCATCCATTGTATGTTTTTTTAAATGCTTTTTCATCCTCTCTGAGGTCAGACTGTGACTCACTGCTGCTTTAATGCTGCCTGATTTTGTTGAAAATGTTTGTTCACTTTTAGACCATTTAAAACTAAATGGTCAGGCCATATCATTCAGAATGCAGCTTTAAATATCTTACCTCACAACGGTAACACTTAAGGTGGAAGTTCTTGTCAAGAGCCACCACTCTGACTGTTTCCTCGCTGCCTGGGGCTGGAATAATAGGTTCATTACAGCTCACACACACAGGGGAGAAGCGCCTGAAATAGAAGGGTGGAAAACTGGCTGTTAGTTGATGGCCTAAAGCAAGTTCTCACATAGTCACAGTCATAGTTAAGGAACACCATAAAGCTATATATTCTCATGGCACTGAATCAAATTAGCTGTGTCTGGGCCTGCCAACTAGTGGAAGAGAGATTCCTTGTCATTATTTTATCTGCAGTTTAAGATGGATACATTTTTTTTATCTGCTGGGTAAACGAGTTTCACAAGTGTTGCATTTACTGCCTGCTTGTTCCAACACACTCTTATCAGAAATCCTGAAAGTTAGGACTAAAAGGGTCATAAAAACAGATAAATCCAAACACTGCTAAAACATATTTCTCATTAGGACAACTAGCGCTTCCTTGTATTGAAAAATTATTTTGGGAAAAGTCGGTTGGCATCATACAGTGCATCACAAACCAATAATGTCTCATAAGAAATGACCACAGATGCAATATGTCCATATCAGTGAGGAGTCAGCAGCCAGCAGCTACCTGTGGTAATCCTGGACACAGTAGGGGTTGTTGTTGTCATCAGTGATGAAGGGCGCCCCCTCGAGTGTGCAGGAACAGGTGCTGCAGCGGAAACAGTGGGAGTGGAAACACTGACCCACCGCCTTAAGCACACGGTCTGTGATCCTCTCCCCACATCGGGAACACACTGCCAGGGAATTCTGCGGAGGAGCAGAAAGATTAAACATTATTCAACACTTCAGGTACGCACTGATCAGTTAATACTGATGGTGTTTACTCATCAGTATGTAGAATAAAGTGTGCAATGTAAACATTACAAACAGGGCAAAACTATAAAAAGGATGTCGTCACGTTGAATATCTTGATAAGGACTTAAAGTAATTAAACAGATATTAAAGTGTAATCAGTTCTGCCTTCTGGTGCTTTCATTACACTGTTAAAAAACGACAAATTGCTTGTTAAATTAAAATGAAATATTTAAAGACTCCTTTTATTCAACAAACTGAACAAGAAAACATGAAAGGCACAGATGAAAGAAAATAATTATTTTAAATCCAATTATGTACTGACACTGTTTCAGCAAATTTTTTAAAAATCAGAGCACAACACTGCAGTCTTTCAACACGATCATACAGTGTCTGTGGGCTCCTCACCATATAGCAGTCCTCGCACTGCGGTGCCCCATCCCTGTCATAGAACTGCATGCCCTGCAGGGGGCGATGACAGCTCATGCAGCAGAAGCAGTTGGAGTGGAAGAGTTTATCCATGGCCCTCACTGCTGGCTGTGTGCGGGACAGAGCCTCACCACACTTACCGCAGACCTCTGAAATGTGGAGAGAGTTGATGAGAGAGAGGCATAGAGAAAGGGGATTTGGAAAAAGCAAGATAAACAAGCACCAATACATACAAATACAACCATCCTTTTACTGTTAATTAGTGTCACCCCCCCAATTGCTAATAGTAGTTTTTAACAAAGTAATGCACCCCAGCACTTTATATATACATGTATATTGATTATACACACACAGTTATAATGGATTGGATGATGGATTAATTGCTAATAGTAGTTTTTAACAAAGTAATGCACCCCAGCACTTTATATATACATGTATATTGATTATACACACACAGTTATAATGGATTGGATGATGGATTTTTTCCCCATTTCTACACTTTATAGACTTTTTTCAACCATACGTTTCATACAGAGCACACATGCTTAATGATCATAAATATTCACAGCAGTGAACCAGTGCAGAGTTAAAAGCCTACTACACATACATTGTTGAATAAAAGCATATACTCTGAATACATTTTAATACCCATCAATGTTTTGCATTCAGCCAGAATTGTAGGGTTTTAATATGGTTCTCACATTCATTTTTAAAGGAAAACAATACATTTCCATGTTAATTCAACATTAATATTACAGCTACCCCTCTGTTTATATATGTGTGTATGTACCTGTAGGAGGAGAGGTGATAACAGGTGCGTGTGTGTCCATGTCTTTAATGAAGTCCTTGGTCATTCTCTCCAACTCTTCCACTTCCTTCATGTTAAGAGGAACGCCTCCTCCTGGGATAAGAACTGGGCCAGGGGGAGAAGGCTGCATGTAAACACACACACACACACACACACACACACACACACACACACACACACACACACACACACACACACACACACACACAGCCATTAGTACACACTGTTGCATACAAGGTACCATACAGACCATTTTGTTGATTATGATTGAGCAGTTTCCCTTTAGTGCAGATCTGATGACCATAAACTAAATTATTTGTACATCCTGTTTCTTTTCTACAGATAACGCAATGCAAAGTGTGTCTCTGAAATAAAATAAAACAAGAGCATACCGTTGATGAAGGAGGAGATTTCATAGGTTGGTTGAAAGAGGATGGAGGAGACGTCATCATCTTCGGTTGAGGAGGTGGCACAGGAGCAGGGGGGTTTATGTTTGCATTCACCTGACTGCTAAAGGGAGAACTCTTTATGTGATTGGAGGCCGGAGCAGCCACCATATTGTTTGGTGGAGTAGGAGGAGCAGCGGGGGGAGCTGCAGGAGGTGGAGGAAAAGAGCTGGTGGCGGAGGGAAGGGAAGGTTTGGGCGCAACAGCGATTGGGTTGGTGTTCTGGTTCAGGTTCTGGTTCAGCTTTTGTGCCAGAGCGGTTGATGATGTCGCCGTTCTCCCTCCGAATGCAGTCTTGGGGGCGACAGCCGGGGCCTTAGCAAACGGCTGAGCAGCAGAGTTTGGTGCAGAGTTATGATTGGCTTGTCGGTTTGTTCTGGCTTTGAGTTCTTCCGCCCAGGGTGCTGGAGGCGGGCGGTCTCCCATCTCAGGGGGCGGGAGGAATGAGAGTGCTGGCTTGGGAGCAGTCGGAGGGGGAGCTGAAGGCTTGGGTGCTGGTGCGGAAGAATACTGGCTTGGTAACTGTGGATAAAACATTGACAATATAATTATCTCTTTTACCTTAAGACGAAGCACAGAAAAGGGCAAATTCAATGTCAGGCTAAAAAAAACACATTTGTTCTGCAACATAAAACCTCCATTTATGATAAACTATTTCTCAACAGAGGAAAGCTACTATCTGCTGTGTAGCATTGCACACTGAAATGCTGCATGTAGACACTTTTATTATATTGAATGAGGTACTTTGATTTAAGTAAACATTGGAGGAGCTCCACAGTTTGAGCTTATCAGAAGTGCTTCATCTTTCTGACATTTATTTTGCAGTTTTGAGCCAACATTATTCTGCCATGATCCAGTACCTCCCAGTTGGATAAAAACACTCTCCATTTATGGCCCTCTCACTAGGTCTCTGGCAGCACACTCTGGCTTCATCACACTCTCGTGCTCTCCACTCATTTGTGTGTGCATCTCTCTCTCTCTCTCTCTCATTCTCTGCAAGTGTCTCCTCTCTCCGTGTGAATCACCAGCTACCTCACTTTTTGTTTTCTCCTACTGCCTAGTGTGCTGTATGTGCAGTTCACTTATCATTGAGCCTTCAACCTGAACAGATTTAGGGAGACGAATGAAACCAATCTGGAATCTTTCCAAACGGTTTCCACTGACCTACCTACCTTTCTTTTTGTCCCTTCTTTCCTCTGTCTGACTCATTCTCATTTTCTACAGCGAGGCTCCAGTGAGTCAAAGCCTGCAGTCATTTTCCCTCTTGGCTTGTGTTTCCATCTGTATACTCATGTCTTATTTGTAACAGTCCATGCTTTGTACCTTGGGGTTGAAAGGTCCCCTGGTCTCCATCTCCGACAGCAGGTCAGTTAGAGAGTCAAGCTGTTGATCGAAGCTCGTCTGCTTCTCCACAAGTCTCTGGCAGAGGCAAACAGAAGAAGAAGATCACAAAAATTTAATTGATTTAAACTTATTAAGTGGTCATAATTAAGCAAAGGAGAATGAGGCCAGGATGAGCCAAGAATAAAAAGCAGATGATCATGACAGATAGTTACACACTGTTGGTTATGTTTACATGTACATATTTAATTAAGAGTTGCGAATTTGGTTCTTCTATCCCTTCCAAAAAACAGAATGAAAGGATTTGGTATTTGCACACTCACAAAATTTATGGGATGGAAAACAAACAAATTTAATGAAGTGATTAATGATGACAATGAATAAATGAATAATTTAGAAATTTATTTCCCTGGTTGGATGAATATCCCTTCAATAATTTAATTTTCGATTCATTGGACTGTTTGCAGAGGAACACTTAGCATAAATGTTTTGCTGGTTTAGACATGAGGTATACTCCTATTTTTTTAAATGTATTTTTAAGTTGTACTTTTTAAAAGTGGCTCATGTTGTCCAGTTCCATGCATTGAAGCATTTGTAGCCTGACAAACCAGCTGCAAATCATGCACTCCTACAATGAACGTCTTAACAACAAAAACTTTCACTACACATTTAAAAACTATTTTGGTCGCATAAATGACCAATAATCCTATTAGATGTATGAAACAGATTTGTGGGAAAATTTAAAAAGTTGGTATTTCCTGCCAACACTCCACAGACTCTCTACGATCCCACAACAATGTCCTCCAATGTCCTCCAGTGTCCTTACTGATTAAATTATATTAAATGTAGTTACATGCAGCTGTAAGAGAAAACATGCAGACGGGCAAAGCAACTTAAGCCGTATGACTCACCTGGGGGTGTCCAGCAGCAGGAGAAATACTGGTACTGGAAGCAGGG
>JAOWBC010001592.1:18282252-18294339 GCA_028566105.1 Hypoplectrus providencianus
ACACACACACACACACACACACACACACACACACACACAGACAGGGGCAGGCGCTCCACAGAGCCTGTTAACTGTCATCAGCAGAATTATGTGCTCCCCATCGCACTTTGTGGGATTTATGCCAGTTATTCAACTAATTTATTATACTGCAGGTCCTCACACTGACCCTGGCTTGTCCTTTGAATTCTGACCTCAGGTATCCTGCAGCAGTTTGCGATCTCAGAGGCGACACTCCTGGCCTGGTCATCGATGGATGGAGAGAGCCCGCGGTCGGGCTCAAACCAGGGCAGTGTGGCTCATCTGAGCGAGGTCAACCAGGAGAGCATCACCAGTCGAGGTAAAGGACGACAAAGAACTACAAATATGACTGCAGCAGAAGCCCACAGTGGCGTAACAATCTTCACATGGAGGCTTAGATTGTGTTTGTGCACTAAATGGCAGTGGTTGCCTAAAGGGTAGAGAAGCAGCAGTCTTATGACGGGAAGGTCGCAGGTCCAATCCCCGGATCAGCAGGATGGATCTGGGTGGGGAAAGTGAACAAGCACTTTTTTTTCTCCCTCATTATGATTGCTGTGGTGCCCTGGAGCAAGGCTCCTACTCCAACTCCTCCAGTGGAGCTGCTCAGTGGCTTCCAGCTGTGTGAATATGATCAGGGCAATCCTGAAAAAGTGAGGCTAATTCTCAGGGAACCTTCTACAATTCATTTAAAAAAGTGACATTTTTAAGATATAATTCAGGACTGACAGCATACTTGGAGGCATTTCGTTATACTGCAAGGGTGGAGGAAGTACTGAGACTTCTCACTGTTATAATTGTTAAAACTTATTAACAAGATGATTTTGATTGATTTTGTGTGTCTCGCTGTTTCACAACTTGCTACAATGGGCGCGATATCAGATCGATCAATCAATCAAAACATAAGCTGTTGATTTCTTCCCATTTAGCCAACATTAAATTTATTCAGTTAATTAGGAAATTTCAGTCAGCCTGGTAAGTGCAGTTGAGCTAGTTGCACATACAGTCAAATAGCAGGATTTGCGGTATTATGAACTGGGATGAACTAATCTGTGGTGGTAATCCCAGGAAAAAGTCTCTGCAAGTACAACAAGTAAATGGTTGCTACAGTCTGGGGAATTTTTATAGGATATGCCTCTGATTAGAAGCAGCATTAATTTTGATGAATGACATCAAACACTGCAATGCTTTATAATACAGCTGCTATAACCAAATTGGAAACCAGGAAAAAGGCATGTATTTGCCCCAAAGGGGCATGAGAAAATAGCTCAATCTGTTGGGAAATAGTAAGAACTACTTCTATGAAGCCAGGGCACAACAATGAAAGTCTGATAGAATTCATGATTTTAGGCTGAAATGGCCGTGGGATCAGAAATTGTAGTTTTAATCAGTTTGAATGGGGACATTTTAGGTCTTTAAGGGTCTGAGAGTTTCTGAATTGTAGCTGCAGTTTATTATAGAATATTTATAGGAGCTGAGCTGAACTTGCAAAATTCTGAAAAGAAAAACCCACTCTTTTCTCTCTCTTGCCTAAACGTGTACCATTTAGAAAAATAAAAATAGAACAATTTAAAATGTCCCTAAAGATGCACAAGGGTTAGTGTATGTTACAATACACGGCTGGCCACAAAGTTGGAATCATTTTGTTTTCAAACACACACCTCTGTTAACTGTAGTTTCATTTTCATTGATAAACATTTCTATTGATGTATTTCTGAGAAAGATATATACTTGATTTGTAAAGACTAAATTGCATCATATACGGGAAAGGGGGAAAATAAATATTTTATTCCGACTTTATGGGCGATCTTGTACTTGCCTGGCCAGATTAAAGCAGCTGTGTCCAGAGTGAGTGCTTGTGTAGGTGGAGATAAGCAGCATGCAGTATAACATGTGTCATGCTGCTTCGTAATGAGAACATACTGTTCCTCTCTCCAGGCTGGAGGGGAAACTCATTATTAATTTCACACTTCCCAACAGGGACTGTTGGAAGGTAAACCTGGACACTGCATCTGTATTAATAATGATTTTGGACATTTTTAGTCCAGAGCATAAACTTCTTAAAGATGTAGATTACTCTAATCGGTGCTTAGTAGGATATGGTAGGACATTAAAGCATTTTCATCCTTTTTTTTTTCAGTAAATAAACCTTTAGCACAGGATGAAAATGTGTGGCTGTATTTACTCCTGGGCACAATTTATACCTTTTCTCTTCAGAGAAAGATAAACTGCACAAAACCAAAGCTGCGTCTGCATTATACAGTTTGACACAAGTGATGAATCAACAGCGGAGGGTGTGCCAGTGCTCAAACTGTACATCAAGGAGAGCTTCTGTCATAACACTGATTCAGCCAACGTGGAGTGTTTTTTTTTCTGCAGTGAGCGAGTTTTTTGATTTAGCTCCCAGTCAAACCTCCTCACACTGGACATCCTTCTGATCAAAGCCAATATGCAATCTGAGTTCGTCTCACTCTTCTTACTTGTACAGACCTACAGTTATGAATTGGGGCATTACTTTTTTGCAAAGTTATGAATTAAAGCCAAATAATTACTCTGGTTTTATATTTCTTGACATCATGAACATTATATTATCAGTATGGTTCAATCTGTTGTGTTTTGCTACTAAAATTACCATATCATCTTCCTGTTCCCAAGACATCCACCAGCACCTCTAATAGAAGCGGCCTATTTTTTTTCATGTCTTCCAGATCAGATATTGCATCACTCCTCAGCGGAGGTGTGGCCTCACACATACGTCTCCCAGGGCCACTACTGCCTCTCCTCCTCTGACGCCTGGGAGCCGATCAACAACGATCCCTCCGGCGTGGCGTCCCCTCCGGCTGGCTCCTACATTATGGGGACTGATGGGTACGACGGGCAGGCGGCGGCACGCTTCCTGTCGCAGCAACAGCAGCAGCAGTTCACTCTGCAGCAGCAGAACCAGCTACAGCAGCTGCAGCAGATCCAACAGATCCAGCACTACCAGCAACAGCAGCTCCTGCAGTATCAGCAACAACAGGTGAAGTCTCATTTCTGCGATGTACATGATGGAGTTAAGGTTTACTTTGTGAGCATGTTTACTTTAACTACAGTAATGCACAAACAGTCCCTCAGAATCAGGAGGTTCACAAGAGTCACACTGATCTGAAAGTGGGTTATTGTCATGGTACATGATCTTCTCTGTCCTCAGACAACTTTCTAATTCCAACTACATGAACATAATCCATCACTCAGCTAAAAGAAAACATTGAAATGTGGAATAAAAGAAACTGATTCTTTCTCTCAAAAATGCAGTGTCCTCATAATCTATGACAGAGTCATAAAAGACAGGTCAAGGACGAATCTTGAGTCTACTACTAGAGAAATATATTTTACAGATCCATTGTTTCCTGGAAAGGACTGATATGTTACTCTAAATCACTTACTATATTCCTGGAAAGAAGAACGTAATCTAGTAATAATTACAAAAAAATATTGGTCACTAACTGAAAACTAATATTCATAACAACCTCTGTAATATCACATTAGTTAAGAAATGTAAACTCTGTCTTTAAATTGGATCATACAATTTGAGACAGTATGGAAGATGCCAACTGTGTCAAGTCAAGTCAATCGTATTTATAGAGGAGAATATCCCAAATCCAAAATTAGTCTCAGGTTTTATCATCTGTCCAGCATACGACACCCTGTGTCCTTTACAACGCTCAGCTCTTCTTCTAACTCTTCTTCCTCACCTTGTCTCTAGTCGCTGGAGCACAGGCTGCACAGTGCCAACCACTCCTTGCAAGCAACGCCCAACAGCACCATCCACAGCCTGGTCCATGCTGCTCACCCACCACTGGTGGATCTGTGGAACACGGGGCAGATGGAGGCTTATCAGACGGACGCTGGAGGCTACATGGGTGTGGCAGCGGTGGTGGAGCCGAGCCTCTGCGTTCCCTCTGGAGAGGAGATGGGAACAGAGCACTCCCCACTACTGGAGCAGCAGGAGGAGGAGGAGGTCAAGGTGAGGTGAACACAGGGCTAGATTACATAAAATTACATCCTTAGAGTTTAATATTTGATCGGTGAAGTGCCAGAGCACTGTAAAAAACGATGTACTATTTTTAACCACAAATCATGTATCATTTACCGTCCATAAGTTTGACAGACGTATTTATGTCTTTGTAACTTCAACATCTTTGGGTTACATTATATGTTATTGCTTAACAGCAGGCATAAAAACCCTGTTCAGTTGGTGTGGTCTGTAGACTGTATACATTTTGAAAGAAGTCAATAAAAAGTAAATCCAACATGAAGCTCTTCAAACCTGCATTCTTTTTAATGGTCAGCAGGGGGCAAGTTCACTGATAGCAAAATAAAGCCAGATTGAAAAGAAGTCTATGAGAAAATGACCTTACTTCTCACTTGATTTATTACATCACTAAACAACTGAGTGTCCAGTCTCAGTCACTAGTTTCAAGTCTTCGTGTTGTATAGCATGTTCTTCATTTTCCCATTACTCTTAATGTCCCATGAAGAGACAATAGACAATAGAGCAGGACAGACTCAGGCACTGAGTGCATTTAGATTGCTGTGACCTTGGTTAACCTTGAATTATGTTAGCATTGAGTTCACACGTCAAATCGGCTTTTGTAGCATTGAAAGCTGTTTGAATCACACAAATGTCCCACTGTATATATGTTTTAGACTGAATAAGTGCAATAAAATGTATACACACCACTTACGTCTCACTCCCAGAGAACATTTCCAGTCAGTCAGATCAACCCATCACTTCCAAATATGGTCACTGCTGGCTCAAAAAAACAAAAAAAACAAATGGCAATGACAAAAAATATCAGTAGGTGACACCATCTTTTACACAGTCTATGTTTGCTTCTGACAGGCAACCTTTTTCAAGGCAAACTTCACCGATTTAGACCTCCTTAGTATGTTGTCTCTTGTACTTCTGAAGGGAGCTTTGCAGAGTAAAATACTAAAATATAACCCCAGTGATGCTGACAGAAAGTGTGTGAAACTAGGGGTGTCAGGTCAAATCTCAAGCAAATCTAGGAAGTCTTTCAGTTGACCTTTATGCTGTGCTGCTTTCCTGTACAAAGGGAAATCAGTATCTAATTCTTTATTGTAGTCATGCAAATATTAGATTTGTAGTTGATATGATAAAACCTGCAGAATCACTGGAATGGACCTCAAGTTATATTTCATTGGTTAATTATTCATGCTAACTTCTGTCGTAACAGCTTCTGTGAGTGGATTAAGTTGACTGAACCTTCTGTGTGTCTCCGTCTGTCCTGACCAGGAGGAAGAGGTGACACTGTGCATGGAGCCGGAGTTGGCCTCGTTGACTCCGCCTACGCAACAAGGGGATGCCTCTGGTGGCAGTAGTCCAGGGCAACCGCCGGCAGAGCCAATCACAGAGCGGAAATCCTCCGATGTCACCTCCAGCCTCGTTCAGACGCGAGAGGAGAAGGAAGAGGAGGAGGGACAGGGGCAGGGGCCGGCCGCTTCCATGGCAACCAACTGAGTACCTGGCTCATCAGGAGACTCCTAATTACAAACTGACCGGGGAGCCAGCGAGGGATGAGCGTAATAATACAATATATATCTATTAATCTGTTCCTTTTCAGGTATCAAAAACTTTTCGGTTGCGAGACGAATTCTTCAAAAATGGTGAGAAACAGATTCAGAGGTGGACTCACAATGAGACGAGCTGATGCAACAAAGGACACCAATTTCTTTGTAAGCCTTACATCCCAAAGGTAACTATAGAGAGGAGTGATGGATGGAGAAACTGAAGAGGAGGAGGAGGAGGAGGTGGAGAAGGAGGAGGAGGAGCACCAACTGACCGAGACATTTCCATCAGGAAAATGAAACCACGTTGAAATGAAGAGGAGGGAGAAAGGAAACATGCATGCTTTTTATGAAGACAAGCAACTCGACCCTGTCATCGTCTTATAATAATAATAATGAAAATCTATCATAATAAAACATTATAATAAGAATAATTTTGTAACAAAACAAAAAAAAGAGAACAAATCTATGTATAGGTGTATGATAAGATATAACAGTTTTCCTATCGGAGAACTACTCTGTTTACAGCTGTTATTCAACATATTAGTGTTTAATCAAATTAATTTCCCTGTTGCATCAGACACACTTTAAAACTGGCAACCCAAAACGATTCCACGTGTAATTAAGAGTAGGCTCAGAAAATGTGAGCATTTCAGTGAAATGCAGATGAACCCTCAAAAATAAATGATGTTGTGGCACCAGGATGCCTGAGGCACAACCCAGGGACAGGCCTGTCCTGCTGACTGCACACACTAAACTGCACAGATAAGGATTGTACTGTAAGATAGTGTGCTTCCTACTGTCTCTCTGTATGCATGTTTCTTCTGAGCACTATGGAGTACCTGTACTATACAGCACTGTATAGACTTTGCACTGAACCATAGTATCCCAGGTGGGGCCACAGTGGGCCTGCGGTGAGTTTCATGACGGAGAAATAAAAGACAGAGTTGCATGAGCGAATCTCTTTTGCACTGATGCAATCCAACAGATCAGAGGTTGCCTTTGGACTGTTGACGTTACCCAGTTCCCACTCTGACAACCAAAACCGAGCCACTTAACAACACAAACCCTCAGCTGCTTTTTGTTTTCTTTCAATAGACGTAGTCGTCGCGATAAATCGAGGATGATAACCACTATTTGAATGTACTCGAGAACAGATGGCAGCGCATGAGTTTTTGATGTCTCCTCGTGGTCCACATGGGAGAGAGTCTTTCCTAAGAAACAAAGATAAACAAGTCTTTCAAACGTGTGGGAGGGAGCTGCTGAAAACGGATTCACTGCTGGCTCCACCACTACACACACACACACACACACACACACACACAGAAAACACACTAATATCTAAATTGTAACCAGCAATAGGCAGACTAAACACTGGCTTCCCAACAGACCAGTGTCGGCTCTGTCGTATAGATGTAAATAGTCTGAGTATATAAAAATCGCCTCTCACTCACAGTCACTAACTGTTCTAGTACAGTATGATTTCTTTATTTTTTTACACCTCTCAGTCCCACTTTATTTTGGGATTGCGCTCAAGCTTACGCCTGAATTTAGTTTTTTCTTACCACCACACAAAGACAAATGAAACGGAGGAATGTTTGTGTTGTAAATATCGCTCAAACTGGAGAGTATTAACTCCATCAGTGGGGGAAACGAAGACGAACAGTAGTGGCGGAAATTACAGCCCGTGTGCTGCTCAATCAGCCAATCAGGGAATAGAACAGAAGAGTGAACACTAGAGCCGAACAGATCGGTGTCTTCCTGCTCAATGTGATTACTGTGAAGCAGCTGCCTGGAGTGTGATAGTGATTCTGATGATGTTTGAGGACGTTTTCATTTGTTTTGTTTTTTTTCTTTCTTATGAAGAATGGGTGTTTCCCAGCGGAGGAGGGGAGTTAAACTTACAGACTTTCTGTGCATGACGAACTTTACAACAACACACAGCCACTGTTTCCATCTTTTTTTCTCTCTGTTGGGGAGCACCTTCTCCTCACTTTGATGATTGTGTGAGAAACTTTTAAGATAAATAACAACAAAAAAAAGTGGTTTATTGACTTGAATGAATTTATTTATTGATTGCTTCTTTATGCAATGTTGGGGACAATGTTTATTTTTCTACTGACTTGTTGATATCCCTCCCAGTATAAGTTAGAATAGTTGTCATGGTTGTAAAAGCAGTCTTGTTTCGGTCTGGTTTTGAGCACTTTACACAGAGAAAAACACACCTTGTTAAGAGATCAGAGATGGATAGTTTGGCAGCTCTTGATTCTAAAAAAAAAAAAATCATTTTATTTCACTACAAAAATCCCTGTTTAGTGACTCATGAAAACAAGAGGGCTCAAAACTGCAAACAGAATGTCTTTACACAGTGGCACACATTCATTTATTTATTGAACAATTACTTGGTGGGGAGGAATAATGTGACAGCTTGTACAGAGTCTATAATTTCATGTAGGTACCAACCCTTGTGGGAGCAGTTTCTTGTTCTTTATGAGTCACTTTTTTCAAGGCATCATGTGGCGACAACTGCGAGTCCAATTTGGGTTGGAGAAACAGGATATTAGTGCATTGGCTTAATGAAAAGACACTGCTTCAATTTGGGTTATTTACTGCTTTTTTTTTTCCACGTTACTTTTCTGTTTTATCAAAGTCTCAATGAATGAATAAACTAATAACAAGAAGCCAAATATATTTCTGTGGATGTTAAGGTTTACTGATCACATCTTTGTTAACTGACCGATTAGCAGTTGAGTTCCTCTTTTTGTATAATTCTACTGCCATCTTCCAAGACGTACAGTAACTTGTCTGCAGGCATGACGCTCAAAATCTGCTTCTGGTCCTCTGCCTTTCTCCTTCTCTCTCTTTCTATCTCTTTGTATCTGTTCTGTATATTTGTGTCTGTCTGTATGTCTGTCTGTCAGTGTACAGTAAGCTGTCTTGTTGGAAGAATCACTGCCTGAGAAAAAAAAAAAAAAAAAGTTTTCACATCAACCAAAGGAGATTAGAGGCAATCAGACATGTAACATTGATATAATTTGGACATGTGTGGCAAAGAAAAAAGCAACCGCTGTAAAAAAAAAAAAAAAAAAAAAAATGCTGTAAAAAATTGGATGGCTTCTGTAAAAGTCTGTATAAAAACGGATTTATTTGTTTGAAATGAGGCAGTGTGACTTGTGATACCAGTGTACACTCACACCTATGCATGCTCGTTGGACGGTTGTCACAGGATGGTTCTTCCACGTGGTCCCCCCTTCTCTCTCTCTCCTCTTCTGTCAACAATTCTCCGTTTCTTCCTGTTTCTCTTCCTTTTTCCTGCACGACAGAACCTCCTACTCCCCCTCCGGCTCCTTTACCTGTCTCCTCTTCTTTTCCTCTGGTGGAGAAAGAGCAAATAAACAAACCAACAAATGGCATTGCTTGGGCTTATGTGTGGATATCTTTTCCAGGTGTAAATAATTATATTCTAACATGTTCACCGTTTTTTCCTCTCTGGAGTATAAACACATGTGATGTCTCTTTTTTTTTTTTTTTAACCATTTTTGGCAACAGCTTGTAGTGCTGGCTAGCTGACTGGTTACAAAAATCTGGCAGTGGTGTGATCCAGCCTGTTGTGCTTCTCCAAACACATTTTTATCAGGGCTTTTATGACAGGAGAATATTAATGATCAATTCTCAAAGACAGGCCCCTCTGTGGGGACAAGCTGCTTATTTGTTCAAACTCACACAGGAATCACAAACTGAAACACACTGTTGACCTTCACAGCTCAAAATGTGTGTATGCTCAGAGATATTCGCTTTTCATGCATGAATGCTGGAACTCGGATACACAGATTTCTTTCACAGACGCTGGTGGTGTATCAGTCGAGTCTGTCTGTCAGTCCACCACTTTAGTCCTGACTGAAATATAATCAAAAATGACTTGATGGGTAGCCGACAAACAGACTGTATTAAAGAAGAAGATGTAGCTATTTCTAACTTCTATTTTAAACCTTCAAAGTTTGCATATGTTGTTGCCATCTTGGCAGTTTGGCGTGTGGAGTTGGGGAGAAACAAGGGGTGGATCTGACTGAGAACCTGAATGCTAAGTTAGCAGCTAATGCTAGCTATCTTCGTTAGCAAGACGCATTTGTAAGTCATGTTAACTTGGATACTAATCGGGATGTTAATTCTAGCTAGTTAAAAACAGCATGAAAATAAAATTTACTTGTTTTTACGCTACCCAAAATGATGATGAACTGAAAACTCACCATCAATGGGTGAGTTTTCAAAAAGACAACACCCCAAAAACGAGTGCACACTATTTAAACAGAGTGCCATAGATAAACATTGTCTTTCCTGACTTACAGGTGGACTCGATACCTGCTTTATCATCTGTTTTACTCTAAATGTGTCCGTATGTTACTAAATGAACACCGTGCCATTCCAAAGAGGACTTGAAACTAGCAATGGAGACCATAAAACTCATTAGGAAATTAATTTCTGAGGTAATTAATCAAATGAGGATAACTGAAATAGAAGAAAATCAGGCTTTTTTTAGGAGCTAGTAGAGTCGCCCCCTGCTGGCTGTTTGAAAAGAAAACGTTTATGGGATTCTGCATTGTCTTCACGTTTTAGACTCCGGGGCTACGTCCACTTGTTTTACAGAGTTTATGGGATTTCCATCACATTCTTTCATTTTCCAGTTTGAATGATAACAATTTCAGTAATTTCCTGACTGCTGGATGCTGTTGCATGGTGGTCACAGGTTTAAGCCAGATCTTTTTTTTTTTTTTTTTTTGAATATTTATTGTTTTTAAAAATCACAGACTGGTAATAATGATCTGAATATTTACTAGAAAGCAAATATCTGATAAATGTATGGTATAATTTTAAATTAATCTCAATCAGTAAACTTTAAATGCATGATCTCTTTGACCTTTAAGGTCAAATTAATTAAGTCTTCATTAATATATTAGTTCATTATCATACAATTCATTGCTGCCAGTTAGCATTTGATCGAAGGTACTTCATGAAATTACCAGACACTGATATATGATTTACAGCTACATTCAACATTTCAAAGATGCTGATGGACATTAGTGATGCCGGACCAAACGTGTTTGTCCGTCTGCAGTTCAGAAGACACAGGAAGGCACCTGAGATTTTGAGTGAAAAAGTGAAACTGTTGTAAGAGTAGAAAAAAAAATCCTGTACTAAAAGTTTCAGGAGCTTTGTGTGCAGAAGCTCGTCCTGCTCGCTGAGAGCTGAATGTCTGTGCAGGCTCCCTGCACACAGCAGCTCCGTCTGTGGAGAGGAAAAAGGAGTTGTCTCTTGTCTATATGGGCTCATCTGACTCCTCGCTCTCCCTGTCCTCCTGCAGGGAGGACAGAGTGAGGACAGGGCTGGTGGGGGACACAGGGGAGGCAGGAGGTGAGGGTGATGTAGGAGAGGAGGTAGAAGGTGACGCCGGCTCCTGTGAGGCGCTGTCAGCTCCTCCGGTGGGGGCAGAGCTGCTCCCCATGCTGCCGGGGGAGGAGGGAGCACCGTCACACCCCGGAGCTCCCCTGGAAGAGGACGCCATCTCTCGGGAATCCTCCTTGGACTCCTTCCTCACCAGCTCCCCGTCTCTCCTGCTCCCCTCCCCCCACAGGTCTCTGTCCCGAGTGGGGGAGGAAGGAGTGGAGGAGGGAGGTTGGTGCTTCTTGGTTTTCCTGCTGGCGTCTCTGAAGCTGGCCAGAGGGGGACGAAGCCTCACTCCGCTGCGAGTCGATCCCTCTATAGCTTTCTGCAACTGTGGAAAACAGAAAGAGGTTTAGAAACACAAAGCAAAAAAGCATCTGTTGATTGAATGTGGGATCTCTGTACAAACATCCGGGGAGATGAGTAGAGGCCGGTTCACAGAATAACTGCTTGAATCAGAGCGTAAAGCGTGATGCACCCTGTGACAGAACAACTGCCCACAGCATGAGATCATCGCAGCTCGCTGTCATGCCACATTAACCAACAGAGGTGACAAAAACGTGCAGAAATTTTTTTTAAAATTTGACTTTACCTCTTTCAATGCCACAACGCCCACCAGCTTTCCGATACTGGTGACATAGGCGTGACTGAGACCCAGCAGAGAGAACAGAGTGTGGGTCTGAGCAATGAGAGAGAGGATCCAGTCAGCGTTAAATGTATTGTAGTGTGACAGTGTTCTGCTTGCATGGATGCACTGCTACTCGTAAACAAATTGTCCCCCAAGTGAAAAACATAACATGTAGTGTAATATAGCGTGAGTCCCAGCAGTAATGTTTTAAAGGTTGAAAGCTTTACTGCAATATGGACATAAACAACAAACATCTCAGAGAAGTATTTGTCTCATTTGCTCCTCTATAAGTTGGGGGACTTGCCGAATAAAACATTTTCAAAGCAGTAAAAGTCGATGCAGCAGAAGCTGAAATATCCTTACTTTTACTGTGTAGTATGGATCAATGCTGCAATCATGTGGTGTCAGAATATTTGGAAAAATCAGTTTGCGAC
>JAOWBC010001592.1:18328678-18342827 GCA_028566105.1 Hypoplectrus providencianus
GCTGTCACACATGACCAGGAAGGTGACAGAAAACAACATCTGGACATATGGAGGGGCACTTTTGTCTTTTGGCTTACTCTTAACACTCAGGGCTCTTATTATGTTGCAGGGATCTATCTTAACAAACAAGTTGTTAAGTCACTGATACATTTGAATATTATTCAGTGCGTCATGATCTCCTATGTGTGTGCTCCAGTGTGTCCTCACAAGCACAGGCCTCAAATGCTTCCAGACGGCAGCGCCTGGGAACCGAACTGAGCTGAGGCCACAACCTTTAAACTGATGTCAAACTTTTTTTTTTTTTAACATTGGAAGGATTTGCTCTGATATCCTCTTCCTGGACAAATAAACACATCACTCTGTGGGTGAGCTCTGGTAGGCAGAAACACAGAATATCAGATAATTACGTTGGCCATGTGTATTTATTATTTTACAACCAAACATTGGGACTGCCAAATGTATTATCTCTGCCCAGCAAAAGCCTGTATGGGATTATGCCTTTAGTCTTTCAGAGTGCATGCTCGGAAATGCCTGCGTTTTACTGTTTGCAGTGTATCTCCCTCATATTTTTGGCACATGGATGACTATTTGCTCAAACTTCTCGTGGTTGCTGTGATTCACGACTTTTTAGTCTACTCCTTTTAACCGCAAGCGATCGACAACTTCTTCCTTTTGGAATAAAAAGACTAAATAGAGGAAATCTCAAAAGGTCTATTGGTGTCACATCACTGGGGTACAACACGTGAAAGAAACTGGAGATGGATGTCAGAGGTCTTCAAAAACAGATGATTTTAAAGAACTCTTTGGATGCCCTTAGACGGACTGAACCAAGGAAGTCTACGATGGTGCTCATCCTGATGAGCCTTTTTTGGCAAGAGTGGATCAGTTTTTAACTTACATGTGCTTTACCACAATGATGTTGTTCCTTGTAACCACTCTTACTGTGTATGTAAATCAATGATAATAATTGGATGAACAGGAACAGATAGAGAGCCTTACCTCCTCTGCAGGCCTGGATGAAAAACATCTTCGGTTTGTTCTGCAGCAGCGGACAGTGTGCGTTGTCAAAGGACTCAAACACCCAATCCAGCTGAAAACAGAATAACTGGCAAAGTTACACATCTGAAAGCAGGCTGCATCTTTACTCTTGGATAACAAACACATAGAGATAAAAAATAATCAACAAACACACCTGCAGGAGCTGTCCGTCTGTACCATACACAGCTCCCTCCACGCCGTGTGAGAGCAAACACACCACACAGCTGTCTGTTGTCCGATGGTCTGAGCGACGGCAGAAGTTCTCTATGCACGTCCTCATGCCCTGCACAGAGGATAGGGAATTAATAGGCTCCAAAATACTGGACAGATCGTGGGGCAATCATGTGGTTACATTGATCATTATGGTTCTGAGTGGAAAATCTATTTAAAATCAAGGTCTCCCCACTCCCACAGCCAACTAGCTGTGCAAAGAGTTCTTCTACCGTCTTTGAGGAAGACACTGTGAGCCAACATGCTTACTCATGCCAAGTTTCTCAGAATAAGCCAAATGACTAAAGTGTGTTTGACTAAAGTGTGTCTACTTTATGGTAACACTGCCACTAAAAATGGGAAATTAACTTAACAAACATGCCAAAATGTTTTTTATATTCAAGGTCAAATGTTTTGTTCCTCTCCATTTTAGATCGTCCTTGCTTTGGCAACTTATTAGGATCGATGGTTTGTGTTTCAAATAATGTCTTAGTGTGTGTGTCTACCTGAGCAGTGAGGTCTCTATGGACTGTCACCATGTAGTCCAGTTCTGTGAAGACCTTCCTGAGGACCTCGTCATCCACCTCACCCCCCTTCCTTGGGTCAAGGTCAGGCGCAGCACAAGGATCAAAGGTCACATTACTGATCACTAAAGCGAGACCACGAGGCGATGAAGTCATTCTGTAGGACTGGAGTACCAGAAGAAGGAAAAAAAACATATAAAGAAAGGCAGAGGGCAAGACTAGATCCAAAATCTGTAAGGGCTTTTACACCCATATCATTCTATTATGAACTTAACAATCTAATCCAACTCACAATTTTTAGATTTTCGGCATCTCTAGTGCTCTGTGTTGACTCATATCCAGTTGGTAGACAGTGACAACAAGTATTTGTAAAAAAATTTCTCACTCACAACAAACTTGGAATGAGTTGCAAAATACTACAGCTTTTACAGAACAAAGTTCTTATATTCAGAAGTGCCATTATTTCCTAAATTTTCTGCCACTGATTCAGGGATGTTCTGTCTATTGTCATATTTATTGTGAGGGTATTTTTCCTCATATGTACTTGTACAACAAATGTAAATGTTTTGTTGTATCTCAATGAGATCTTTCTTGATGAATAAATAAATACACAAAAAGAAGCATAACCGAGTAAGTTACTGCAAATCTGACCTGACCTTGTGAAGAGAAGCATTTTACCTGCTGGCAGCGAGAGAGGTAAAAGTCGGGAGTGCATGGGAGCACAGGAGTGTTGATGGGACTGTCAGCATCCAAACTGAACTCCATTGACTCTGCTGCACACACACACACATACACACAGGCACAAATGATCACAACATTAAACTTTGCCTGATACAAGTTAAGATTGCTGATGCCAAGCTTTCACATCATTGTGTGCTCCCGCCGGCTGGCAGCAGTTATGTGACAACAAACTTTGTACTACAATGCTGTGAATGAGTCACTGTTGGGGCGTGGCGCCTGTAGGTACAGACGGTAACTCAAAGCTAGAGGAACGACACTCCTACACGTCTCTTAGTGATAAGATTATATAATCAAAAGTTCCTGAGACTGAATTCTCTCAAGCTGCTGCTGGCTAGAAACTGTTTTTGTTTAGTATTTTATTCATTTACTTTTCTATTCAACATAGACAACATTTTCTTCCAGACACCACCCCTTGTCTCCACGGAAACGGAAAAATATTGACAACATTGGACACAGAGAAACCTAATTCAACCTGAATGCAGGCCACACAGCAACACCTCTCACCGTGTGTCCTTGCTCTCTTGGCAGCAATTCCTTCCTGAGTGGGAAGTGGAAAAGAGGACTCCACAAACCTCTGAAATTTAATATCATGCACAAATTATTAATGACAAAACATTAGGTGTTCAACACAGACAAAGAGCAGATAATGACAGAACTTGTTCTTTGCCATGACAGCAGCTGTTGTTGTTGTTGGAAAATGACGACTGCACTGCGAATTTAACTACCAGGGAAGCTCCTGCCTGCTGTCTGACTACCTCAACAGGCCATCTGGATGTCTGAGTAAAGATGGATGTTGTTTATGATTCTCACATCTGTCTGCTTATCTCTTCCTCTTTTCTTTGTTCTCGGTCTTTCTGTCCTCCTATCTTCCTCCCTGACTGGGATCAATCCTCTGACTGGAGACTCTGAGGGCAGGCAGCTATCTGAGGCTTGGACTGGGCATGAGGTGCTGCTCACCACGTTCTCATCATCTCTGTCCACTGAGGATGTCTGCAGAAGATCATTAACTTGAGCATACTGTTGTCAGACATGTGTGACATTCATTAAATTGTTAGTATGTACAGTTAAGCAGACAGTTTAAAAAACTTATATAAAAAGATATTATTCCCTGGACATTATCTTATGTTCTGTTTAACTCTTGTAAGAATGTCAACAGTGACAATGACTGTAGTCATCCTGCTCATCCTGCTCACCTCTCTCTTCTTTTCAGTTGCCTGTGCGACTAGTCGCCCTGCATTTCCTTCTGGCCTTTCCTCGGGCTGAATACTCTGTGAGCAGAAAACAGTCTAAAACTACACCAAGTCTGGTAAGAATCTGCTGTGTGTATTGTAGCTCTGTGTTGTTTTCTGTGTGTGATGTTTGAGAGGACACTCACCTCCACAGGTGCCTCTTTGCCATCGTGTTCGGGTGATTGTGTGAGCAGCTCACACAGGTGCTGCTGCTCAGTTTCTCGCAGAGCTGAGCAGAAGCTGTTAAAGGCTCTGGGCCCCCGCTTTGGCAGGAGGAGTAGTAGGCGCCAGCTTCGTTTCTGAGATGTTTGTTCAGCCTGGAATCAAGGAAATCAGACAAGAAAAACAAACAAAACCTTCAAATGTTAAATCTAGTAATACATTTTGTTTATTATTTTCCCTAATGTCATGATACTTTGTTTCCAGCTACTGCCCACTGTTGTCTTTCTATAGATGAATTCAACCAAGCTCTGTCAAAGCAAAAAAGTTGAATGCCTAGACACCAGTTGTGTAAAGTGGGCAATTCAAGTGGTTACTACCATGACAAAACTGAGGGCTTTGTGTTTGCCATATTTTATTTTTTTAGTCTTTTGTTAGTTTTTCTATGCAAGACTAAACTTCAAAATCAACTCATGGTGTCAAAATGAATGGTAAATGTCAAAAACTGTTAATTAGTTTAAGTAATAAGTTTATATGTTCCCTATTATTATCTTTTGAAACTTAACAGGAAGTTAAACATGTGTATTTAACATTATAAGTGTTAGTATCTCACATAAGTTACAGGTGAACATTATAAACAACAGTCAGTTTATTGCTTGGGTCCTAAATGAAATTATTTATCAGCAGTCACATACCATAATGCTCTCTGCCATGCTCTCTGTTAGGATTTCATCTGCCTGTAAGGATTGAATGAGGAGCTCATCCACGACCAGCTGTTTGCAGAGGATAGCAGATTGTCTCCGAAGAGCCTGTCTGTCCCGCTTCAGCATGCCACACTCCAACATTTTGCTTCAACAAACTACAAACAGGACATATAAGACACACAAGTCCCCTTAACAATTACAATACAGATATTAAACCACTGTAGTGCTGCCAAAATTAGTCAAGTAATCAATTTGTTGATTGACACCAGAACAACAGCCATTTATTTTGCTAAATGATACAGAAAGTACTTTTTCTTCACATACATCAGAAAATGTTATTTTCAGCCATTTAAATATGGAGACTTTCCGGCTCTATATCATATTAAACTGAACATGTCTGGGGTTAGGAGAAACAAAACAAGACGAATGTCATCACAGAGATTGTGACGTTTATTTTTTTTCCTATTTTCTGACCGTTGTGGGCAAAGTCGAATAAGTCTGCAACTAAGGATAATGTTCTTTATCGATCATTTTCTTGATTATTTTCGCAATTAATTGTTTGATCTTCTCAAAATCATACACTGTGAGAAAAGTCTTTCACTGTTAAAATATCCTAGAGTCTAAAGTGACTTTATGAAATGCCTCGTTTTGTACAACTAACATTTGCAAACTTTAATATATTTAATTTACTGCAATGTCTGCCCAAGGAAAGCAGTAATTTCTTTGCAGCTCTGATGTCAACAGCTCCAGTCATTTTACTACAAGGGAGGGATATAATGTGTAGTATTCTTTCATGCCTCGCTTCGAAAAGCAGCGACACAGTATCGTTATCCACTTCACTGTTGCTGGGCTTTTTCAATTAAACATTTTGGAAATTTAGAACACATAAACATTCTGTTAGAGTTGCATCATAAAATACTTAGCAATATCAATCATAAGTCATAATATACTTTTAAAGCCATCAAAATACAACCACCAACGGTGCTATCTGGACAATGCAGGTGTACCAAACCTAAAACTATCTTATGAGTTTGTGAAGACAGTAACTGAGTGTACAGCGTTAGTATATGTTATCATATTAACAGATCATCACGATGCAAGAGACTGCAGTAAAGTTATGTTGTTAGTTAAACGGTGATGGCTAAAAATCTATGCTAACGAGCTAGCTAGCTCACTTCGGATTGTTACCCTTTTCTTGCATTGAAGTCAGCGAAATCAAATTTCTTTCGAAACAACTTCTTACCGTTTCTCTGCTTCTGCAACAAAGGAATCAAAGCCCTTCTGAAAAAAATGTAGAAATATGTCGACGTATGTTACAGTATTTCAGACAAATTAATAACATCCCGTCTACACTCCAGAAACCAACTTCCGCGGGGTATCGAAGCTGCAAGGAGAGGGGCGGGGCTACTAAATCGTTGTTTGGGATTTGGACCAATAAGAGTAGATTATAGCCTAAATGGCGTTTTAAGTATCCAATCAGCTGGTTTCTAACAGTCGGGTGCCACCTACCGTGAAACTAGTGCAAAATATGGACTTCAAGGGGTTTTTTTGAATTTGAAACTGTTTTCTGTAAATAAGTAGCCAATTGATAAGGAGCTCTTTGGAGATCGGCACAAACAGTTAACTAATAGAAAACGGTTTATCTTGAGGGGGTTAAGTGTTATTGGCTAAAAAGGAAAAGAAAAAAAAAATCACAACGCATTTCATCATGACATGGAACGACCAGCGTGTGAAATTATCATCATATTTCCCTGAAATAAAAGTATGATTCCACAAATAGTATTTTAATTTCGATTTAATCCCCTACTCTATAGCCTACACTTTCAAATGCAAAGATTTTGATTTTAATCACGATGCATAACATAAACATTTTTAGGTTAGATTAAATTAATAATACAGACATGTATTGGGTCTCTTTGTCTTCTGGTTGTTGTTTATTTTTGTTGTTATTTAAGTATTTAAAAAAAAAATAGAAACTATGCTCTTTTTTTCTTTTCTTTTACAGATTTTGGTTTTGTTAATCATCTCCCTGTACTTCATTGTATGTGTTACATTTTCTTTAAATCTTTCTTTCTTTCTTTTGATACTAAACTATATATACTATACTAAAAATTTCATGTCTTTATTTATTTATCATTACTAATATTTAGTGATAATTACTTAATAATACTGTTACAATAAATATTTCTCTATCCATGTATAAAACAAGGTATGGTAAACAATAAAAAAAATATTTCACATCTGTTTCAATTTATTTCCTCTCTTGGGAGTTTTCCAATTGTGTTTCACACAATTTAAATGTGCACACCTTTATTTGCCTATCTCTTCCTTTCAGCCTCCTCTTTTTGACTTCCCTCTCTCTCTTTCTCTCCCTATCCTCAGGCTCACTTGGCCCTCCCCTGCTGTCTATCTCCTCACCCTCACTGTGTGTGCTGTCAATAATTGATGATCCTTACTGACTCAAAGGGTAACAGGTCTGGGAGGAAATGTCTCACCCATTTCTTTATTTATTTACAAGTCCATCTTTAAGTTCAGTCAGTCTGAGAAATCACCACAAGTGTTTATTCCATCAGGAGGAATCGATGGCGTGAAGCTGCCAGACCGTGTCCGTTTCACAGTGCGTACCAGCTGCAACACCTGTGAGCATGAGCGGGTTAATGCTGAATGTCTGGCTGACAGCAGGACAGAGGGAGGAAAGGGAAGCTCAAATGAGTGAGAGGCAGGGGGCAGCGAGGAGGAGGAGTGACAGAATGATAGAGTGAATTAATTCAACCTTAGCCAGCCCTGATTGACTCGGTAGCAAACTGGCATGTACAAACATTCACAGTGACACCAAAGCCATGGAGAGAGAAAAGAGGAATGACATGTCTTTCTCCAGAAAGAGAAGTTTCACTTTCGGGGCATATGGAGGGTGAGTAGAGACACTGCTTGTCTCAAATTTTGACTGAAATTTTCAAGTCATTAGCTACATAAACTGAACGATAAATGACATAATTGTTAGATTTAAGCAATCCTATCTATGTAAGATGATCGTTTTTCTTCTTCGAGTAGTTCTCACTTCCTTGTTTACAGTGTGGACAGATTCACATGTGGGGATGAGACGAGGTGAGCTTTTATTTACCATCTTATAGCAGCAGTTTTGAGGTAACATTCAAGATTTAATGTCATCAAATAAGAATGAGAAGTGATGAATTGTGCTGTGAATTAACCTGTTGCTGCAGACCTGATTCTGCAGAGGACAACATACTGGACATCCTGGACTCTCCTGCCAGTGACAGAAAACCTTTCCTCTCTTCCAGCAGCAATCAGAGGGTGAAATCTTTAACATGTCCTGCTTGCACGTTCCCTTCTTATTTTGATTGAATATACCTATTGTATTTCCATATAAGCATTTCTGAGAAGTTTCCATTTTCTACTGAACCATTTGTCATGTTCCTCTTCCTCCCCGTGTTTCTTCTTCCCTTTCTCTCTGCTTCTGTGTCTGCTGCCTGTGGTTGTATCAGGACACAGAGCTGTTTGAAATCATTGAGAAGCTGCAGGTGAGTTACAGCCCCATTGATCCTGTGCGGTGTTCAGGGGTGCCTGAGCAGGAGAAGTTTCTTATCGTCTTATCAATACACTCCTTGTCCATCAGGGCAGCAGGATCGATGAACAGCGCTGTGAATTCCCTCCTCCTCTGAAGGTTAGTTTTCAATCTGTGTATAAAGAACACACAGACATGACTCAATATACGGGTTTAATCCTGTGTGTGTGTGTGTGTGTGTGTGTGTTGACACTGACCTTTCTATGAACGCCGCAACATTTGTTTCCCCAAACAGCAGTAACGACAGGCCCTCATCATCTTCCACTGATCCTTTGTGTCTATTTTAGTCTCAGCTTTTTACCATAGGTGGAGACCTGCCGCTCATCCTCCCTCCAAAGCTTGGGGGCTACTGGGTAGACCCCCCTCTGGAGAGGCTCGTAGATGTGAGTCCCACCTCCTCCCAATATGGCCTCGATCCAGAGAGCTACGACATCATGGAGCGAGATGGAGAGGCCAAAATCTACCACGAGTTCTTTCGCTCGCGAGTAAGCAGAATTTATCTAAAGTACAAAGGAACGTGTTATCTGTCCTGAACTTATATTTTCTAATCTTTTGTTCTCTTTAGTACCACCATTCATTCACAGCCGTGGATCCATGTTTGGGGCCTCTGGTTCTGTCTGTGTGTTTGGAGGAAGAGGAGAGCAAGCTGCGGGTGATACTAAGGTTGAAATCTTTGTGTAAATTCAGACAATTTTAGTACAATCATTGCAACTCACAAGAGCTGTAACCCATAAGTGCGTGCATCCACAGTTGAAGCATTTAGATACACAGCTTCACAAACACTTGACCTCCAAGGTGAATTTCAGCCAAAACTGTGGGCGCCATAAGGTGGGGAAATGTTTTCAGACCGACTGACTGAATGGCCTCCTCGCACCACTGAAACCGGAACTGCCAAGACCAGTGATGCCTACCACAAGTGTCTGCTAGGGTTCATTAATTGAGGGGGCGTGGCTTAAATGAAGGAGGTGGGGCCAACGAAGAAAGAGTCAGAGTTTGGTCACAGTAAACCTGCTCAGAAGTAATGCACCTTTTGTTGGCCACTGCCAAGCAAGGCTCTAAAGGCTTTTTGACAGTTTACACAGATATTCAGCTGTCCACTATAATTGTAACTCCTGCTCTTATCCACACATACACTCTTGACCTCCAGGCTGAATCCAGCCACAGAGGGTGCAGACAGTAGTCTCTTGATAACGGGGACATTTTTGTGGAGAGTTGCAGAATGCAGCTTATCATAATGTGGGAAGCATTTCCCACAACTTCCCCTAACTTAATGCTCTATATTGTGCATGACGATGTTTGTGCACAGTTTGGCACCGGACGTGTCTCTTTAATGTTTCTAATGTTAGCTCTGATTCATGGGTGATTGTGTTTCTTGTGTCACAGAATGAAGGAGTGCTCTCTGCATGGAGTTTTCTCTGTCTCTCTTTTCCCAAACGTTCCATCTGCCGTTGAATTAGCAAAGGTATCAAACTACTATATATATTACATATTGATTTTCTTGATGTATTTACATGTATGAAACATTTTAATTGTAGCTTGTTGAGATGAGACCAATTTTATGTACTTACATATCTGCTTGGATGTAGTTAGGCTGTTAAATTGGCAGCAAATCATCATTTTTTCTTCACTGAAAGTAGAAACGCCACAGTCGCATAATTTTATATTACAATAGACTGATTATAACAGAATATTCTAATTTTATTTATGTTTTACTTTTTATTCACATTTATTGTTATAGTTTGATAATGTGGAGCCAATTTACTACCCGTTAGGGGCGTGTGGTAATGCAACATATGGTGTGAGCATATCAGACATTTTTTATAGAAAAACTAACTGTACACTAACTCTCAAATTAATGTAGCGCCTTCAAAAATTTAAATTTTAACCTCTGCAATGTCATAGAAGAAGGAGCACAAGTATAAAGTAGCACTGGAGTATTATTACCTCAAAAGTTGTACTTAAATACAGTATTTCATGTGCTTAGTTATGTTCTGCCATTGTTAATTGATTATATGTTTAGTAAAAAGTACAATATTTTCTTCAAAAACACACCAAAATAGAAAACAGAACCAGAATAGAATTGAACTAATTTACATTTTGCAATAATATATCGTAATGTATCTAAATATTGATCTGTATTCTTTCTAGATGCTCTGTGACAGAGTGACTGTCTCTAAGTTTGAAGCAGTCAGCTACCTGAAGGTAACGCTCTGAGAATATAACTTAAAATAAATAATCACTTTCTTAGATACATTTTTTTTAATCATGTCTCCTTCCCACTCATCCCTCAGGCTCCAGACCTGATAACGACCTTTGACGAACACCGAGTGTCTCCTAATTTCAAGTTTGGCATTTTGTACCAAAAGGAAGGACAGGTAAGAAATTGTGCATGAAGTGTAAAAAAAAAAAAAAAAAATGACTTCGCCAAACTGTTATCACGTCCATCTCTCTGCAGTTCACTGAGGAGGACATTCTCAGTAACAATGAGGAGAGTGAAGAGTTTAAAGAGCTCCTTTCTATTTTGGGAGAGACGATTCAGCTGCAGGGCTTCACAGGGTAAAGTGCATCATGTTGATGTTGATTGCCGGACGAATGACACATTGATGTGTAAAATCACATGATTGATTCCTTCTCGCTGCATTTTCTCAGGTTCAGAGGAGGACTGGACGTGTGTCATGGCCAGACAGGAAGTGAAGCCGTCTTCACTTCCTTTCACGGGAGAGAAATCATGTTCCATGTCGCAACCAAGCTGCCTTTCACAGAGGGCGACCCGCAGCAGGTCAGTCACTGGATCACTGAGTCAGACAGCCTCCATGGGTTCTCTGGAACTAGTTGGAAATCAAGTTTCTTGATCTGACACTGACTCATTTTTTCTGGCAACAGTTACAGAGAAAAAGACACATTGGTAACGACATTGTAGCGCTGGTCTACCAGGAAGGCCAGACCCCATTTCTATCAGACGTAATCAAGTCTCACTTCCTGCACTGTTTCCTGGTGGTTCGGAGGATTCAGGGTCCAGAGGAGACAGGTGAATCCACATACCAGGTGAGTGAAAATCAACACGAACTGAATCCGTCGTCCATGGAATAGGTGGACTGGCTGGTGTCTTGTTTCATTATATTGTTATTAAAGGAGCAATCTGTTGAAATTAGGGGAATCCCTTGGCAGAAACATCAGGTTGAGCTTTGCAAGATTGCTAGATTCCAATAAATGCAGGAAATGGAGAATTTTAAATTCCGAATTTAAACCTGATACCAAATTTGCTGTTTGAGAGTACAGAAAAAAATGAAAATCAGCTGATATTCTTTTTTTCTTCTCCTAAAAATAAAAATAACCTAAACATGTATCAGTTTATGTCTAATATTTGTTTCTACTCTTCACAGGTGTCCGTCACAGCCAGAGAGGATGTTCCTCCATTTGGTCCGGTCCTCCCGGATCCTCCCATCTTCACAGATGTAATAAATAATATGTATAATTGTTTTCAAGTCATAAAATACATAAAAAAGAAATATTGTTTGTTTCAAAGCAGAGCCAAACATTTATTTCCAGCCTCTGTTTCTGTGTTAGTCATCTACAACACACTTAAAATAGAAATACAAATCAAATAGAAATCAAAAGGTTTTCCCTGTAGATTGACTACTTAGTTGTTGTTTTCCATCATTTTTCGAGCGCGTTCACATGCCGAACACATCTGTTCCTGACAATTATAATATGAAAACAATAACAACAATAAAAGTTGTTGTTTTTATCAGGTGCTACAAAAAGTTCTGTCTTTGTATGAGTTTGAATCCTTATTTTGACCCCTCATTAAAAGCCCACACCTTTCCTCCCTGAATCATCTAAAGGGTTTAAATTCATTCTTGAGATGCTTCACAGGTTTTCCTCTGTCCTGTCTTTTCCAGCGTTCCCTGCTGAGAGACTTCCTCCTGACCAAACTCATCAACGCAGAGATTTCCTGCTACAAGGCTCAGCAGTTCAGCAGACTGGAGGTGGAGAAAACAAAAAGACTGTTTATGCTCTCTGTTTGTGAATCTCTCTGCCGTGTGTGCTCACCCGTCCCTCCTTTCTTACCAAGCTGCGCACTCGGTCGATGCTCCTGGAGAGTCTGCAGGCTGAACTCTCCAGCCGCTCCCAGTGCATGATGGGGGAACCGTCACTGTCCGCGATCCCGTCTTCTGAGGGTGCTCGGGGGGCGTCTGAGGGGAGCGGAGGATTCATTGAAAACTTTAAGGCAAGCTTCACATAAATTCATGCTTACTTATATTGATATTTATATTTACTACTGTAATATTTCCCCCTTGAACCATCAGAGGGCCATAAGAGTGCGGAGTCACTCCTTCGAGACTCTCGGAGTGCCGAGGAAGATTGGTGGCAGCACATCACAGAGACCAAAGGTACAAATATACAAATAGATAAAATGTAATATATTATTGAAATCATTGTGCTATATTATTACTATATATTATAGTAATTGTTATTGTAGTATTAGTGACACCCTACCCTTTTTGCATTATATTCCTTTTCCTTCTTTAATTTAATAATCATTATTATTTTGTGTCTTTATTTCATAATTTAATTAACTTCTTATAAATGAATTGATTGATAATTTGTTTTATTGTCTCTCTTGCTGCCATTTCCTGTGTGACTTCTATCCACCCCCACCTGTTCTGTTCACTCTTCTTCTCCTCATCCATTCATATTCTTTGTCAAAAACTGATGAAAATCCTTGAGCTAATAGTATTTAACTTCATTCACAGACTGAGAAAGATGGAGATGGGTAAGACTTGTAAAAACTGATTTAAATCTGGTCTTTTGTATGATGTGACTTAAAATAACAGATGTTTTTTTTGTGTTTTCTGCCTTTTAGTGACAAATCTCCTGCCGACAGTTTGGGCCCAGTTGAGCTCAAAGACCAAGCAAGTCCTCAAGAAGACACATGAAAGAAAACATAAATGTTTAGATTTGAAATATTAATGTATTTAAAGACATTGCTACATGGTTACGGCTGTAAATAGAGAGTACAAGTAAATAGATTTATGAGAATATAATTATTTTACTGTAAGTGCAGTGATATTCTACATTAATGAAATGCTAAATATTGTATTTCAGTGAAATGTTTATGAAATTAAACACTTGGGTGAGGCTGCAATGTTTTGAGTGAATGCTTGTGCAAATTAATTGTCAATAAAAGAGTTTCATGTCAAGGAGGGATGTCAAGAAAGAAGAGGACATTTTAGAAAGAAATTACAGGGAAAAAAAAGAAAACATTTTTTAAATGCTCCTGCACAACGCCGCCACACTCCGGTCCAGTAGGTGGCGCTGATGTGCTGTAGTTCGTTTAGATAATCCAAATACATACCGCGGTCAGACATTGTTATTGAGTCTATCCGCGTTGTTTGCAGCTCTGAGGATATGTAGCTAAATTAACGCTAAGTTTAATCCATCACATGCTGACAGCTGTTGGGCTGCAGTCAGTCTGCTGAAGCGTCTGTGAGAGTAAACAGAGAAGACAGCGGTAACCCTGGACAGGTTAGCTGAACTTTGACACACTGGACTGTGCACTGACACAGTTTGAGAGTCAAGGACAGCTCTCTGTTTTAACTTTTCATTTCTTCTCAACACAGTGCCACTGCGAGCCGAAGTTAGTAGGTAATTGACCTCTGCAGAGCTGAAGATGACATCCAGGAAAGTGGTCGAGCTGTTCTACGATGTGGTGTCTCCCTACGCCTGGCTCGGCTTTGAGGTTTGAGTCTTTTCGATCCCAGCTTCAGCAACACAATCGCTAACTTGATTATTTTTGTTTTTGTAGATCTTGACAGGGATCGTATGCTTTTACAGGTCATGTGCCGCTACAGACATGTGTGGAATATCGAGCTCAAACTGCGTCCTGCGTTTCTGGGGGGCATCATGCAGGGATCAGGTAAATACACACACTTACCCCCTCGGTACTTGTGTTTTTAC
>JAOWBC010001592.1:18342927-18377825 GCA_028566105.1 Hypoplectrus providencianus
TACATTCAACCTTTGCAGATTCAGATAAAAAATAAAAAATAATAAAAATCAATCAGAAAATAAAATAGGGTGTATTATTAAAGGTTAAAGTCAGGGGAGTGTTCAAACTTGATCAATGTATAAAGCAGGGCTGCAACTAACGATGCTTTCCATTATCTATTACTCTTGATTTTTAGTTAATTGTTTTGTCAATAGGGTGCCAATAATGCCATGTTTGGTCATCAATGGCAGAAGGTAATTAGGTATATCTAGTCTAGTAATGTGCAAATGTATAATATAGTATAATACTTTCAAACCAATACATTAACAAACTATATTTAGGCTTCTCTTCTGGCTCTCAGTGAAGGCTGATGCTTTTTTCCTCCCTCCCCTGTCCTATCTTCCCTGCTTGAGCTCTTGTGTGTCTACTGTCTCTACTACTGAGCCTCTGTTTGTTCTCCTATCCTGAATTCAACAAAATGGATTTGATTGCCTGGTCTCTCAACGAAGTTGACCAAATTTACACCACAAAGAAGATGGGCGAGGGAGAGCCCTCATGTCCAAAGGAGACTTTTGCGGCTGGAGGGTCGTGTGCATGCCAATCTTGTCTGTTGAGGACGTGGAGGACATCTATATATTTGGATTTATGATGACAGGATTTCTGCTGATTGGAGCTGGCGGTTACCTGCTCTATCGCAAAGTTCAGAAGACGCTGGCAGCAGTTTCGGCTTTTGAAAAGCTGCCCGTCATCGAGGGATTGGCCAGACATGCAAACACTCAGACTCAGGCTCTTTTCGAGCTCAATCGCAAGATGAACAGCATGGATGACATCTTGGAGAAGTTGATGTCTCGGCCTGGCATGGATCGGTCACTTGATTAGGAACATTGGATCGCCATACATGAGACCAGAAGGACTTAAGGCTGATGGAAAATGAGAGCTTCTGCCTGATGTCCTTATCATCTGAGAACTCTGTCTGGGCCTGAACTGTGATGAAGAGCATGGACACATGATGTAACCATGAATGCATCAATAATTACAACCAAATAATATACGTTAACCTTAAACTCTGCATAATAAGTATTTTTGCCTTTGGCCCTTTAAATACATTTTGATACAAAAACATGAACTATTAGTCTAAAGTAACCTAGTGAATGCAGGATTTTTACTTAAATCTTGGTATTACTGTTATATTTCAAACAATGCATAATGTCTTTCATGACAGGCAACAAGCCCCCTGGTCTGGTTCCCAACAAATTCATGTACATGATGAAGGATCTGCACCGCTTGTCAGAGTATTTCGGTGTTCCCCTGCAGGCTCCAGCCGACCCCTTTGAGGCCATGTTCCAGAAAGGTACGAACGAGCAGGATTTGATGGGGTTGGTACTGGGGTGTGTGCTCGGGACAGGAATCAAGAACTGGTTTCACACCATACAATCTGCCTCAGAGATTATAAATAACTTTAATCCATGGCGGCATGTTTCTTCTGACAGTGGCAAAAAATTACATCAGACTAGGGCGGGGAAATGAGTCAGAAACCAACGTTCAAAATGCTTCTAACCCATGCCAACTATTTTAATTTTTTCGTGTCTGTGCCCTGTCCAACCTATCAATCACATGGAAGCAACGTGAAGGAGAACTCAAGAAAAATGCCATAGATTGAAAAAATCCCAGAAAAATGCCATTTGGATACATTTTGGCTTTAGAGAAGATACACAAAAAAGACAAGAGGTCAAATGTAAACACTGCAGGAAAAAGTGATTTTTTTTTATGGTAGAAGTTGATTTAAAACTGAAATGAGGCATTTTAATATATTTTATATTTCCTTCATATCTTTTAAATCACAAAGATATGTGCTCTTATGCAGATCAAAAGAGCCTACTTTTAGCATATTTACAGTAGAGACCTTGTCAGTGAACTATGAGGCCAATAAACATATAACTGAGATAAAGTGTTAAATGAGTAGCGATATTGATTTGAGGCCACTCACCCAGACATACATCAGACTTGTGTCTGTGCTGCTGGGAACTTGAAACAAAAAGAAATCATGGCGGTCCAAAGCATTGCTTCATTTCACAAAGAAAATGACAACACTGCTGCATGTGACGTCAGTAAAATGATCATTTCAAGTAAGAGTTGAAACACCAGTACAGAATTTTGCAACATGGGCTTAATTCCAGAAACGCTGTGTTTAACACTCCACACACAAGTTGTGCTGCTTCCAAGCAGAGCGGCACGTCTGTTAGGGAGGTTAATATGCTGTTTTTAGTGTCACTATCAACGCCACGAAGGTACACTCGATTCAGTGTCAGAGATAATTGAGATGTTTGCGCCCTTTGAAGACATGTCAGTCTCAGGAAATTAGTCAAGAATCAATATGGGAATCCAGAAAAAAACAATCTGATAAACAGAATTGTAACTCATTTGTATCAGTAAAATCTTAAGACACTGGTCGTACCTGCACACTCCTGAATGCACAACTCCGACCCCAATTTAAATAACTATAAAGTTTTAGTATGTTGACCCTTCTACTCTCTATACTTTCTATTTAAGTTACGATATTACTTGCCTTTATTTTAGGGCTCTGCATTGGAAGATCCAGTCTGTTTCTAGTATTATTTCTTTCTCGAGCAAAGCTACAATGCAGCAAGCTTCATTCTTCTTCTGCTCTAACCAACCAGGCTCCTTGACTGCGATGCGCTTCGTGACAGCTATACAAGCGAGTGAGACGGGCGGAGATAAGCAGGTGGAGCAGCTGTCCCGGGAACTGTGGAAGAGGATCTGGAGTGAGGACAAAGACATCACCGACCCTGCATCGCTGTCTGAGGTAGCAGTTTATCCTCCCAATCTGCGTTGGAGCAGATTAAGAAGCAGCGTTTAGTCCCATCACACCGTTTGTCACTTTCTTTCGTCCGTGCAGGCGGCGTTGAAAGCCGGACTGTCTGACGGCAAGATTAAAGAGGCGCTGGAGCTGTCCACCTCAAAGGAGATCAAGGACAGGCTGAAAAAGGCAACACAGGAGGCGCTTGATTACGGGGTCAGCTGTCCCTCAGGTCTCGTAGAATTAGGAAACAGAGACGTTTTCTGTGTAATGACCAAACTCTCTCCTGTTTCATCTTCCCAGTCGTTTGGCTTCCCCATGGTGGTGTGTCACGTGGATGGAAAGCCGGAGATGTTTTTTGGATCGGACAGATTTGAGCTCATGGCCCACTGCATCGGTGAGAAAACTGCTCCGTGCATCAACACGAACACACGAACAGAAAGTTCAAGTAGGCCTCACAAAGCCTATCTACTGTTTAACTCACTGCAAGCTAACCTGAATTATATACACGGTGTTATAGACAAAGACAGTTTTATGTGCAGGCTGCTGTTGTGGCTTTTCTTCTCTGTTTCTGAGCTTAGTGCAAAGTCTACTTTTACCAATGGCGGCATGGTTTTTCTTAAAAATGCACATTGCAAATGATCATATTTGACTAGTGCTGGAAAACTAATTACGAAGATTTTGAAACCAACATTCAGAACCTCTAATCAACGTAATCTCGCTCATGACTATTATTTTTTTTCATTATTTTCGGGGTTTCTTGACCGTGCCCTGTCCACTTCTGCAGCATGGAAGCAACAGAGAAAAACTAAAGACAAATTTTAAGAAATTTTTGTTTAATGACCAAATCATTTCCTGTTTCACTGTTGCTCTGTGCATCAACACAAACACACAAACAGAAAGGTTAAAATAGCGCTCACAAAGCCTGTCTACTGTTTAACTCACCGCAAGCTCACCATAATAACATACACGGTGTTAGAGAAATACAGTTTTATGTGCATGCTGCTGTTGCTGCTTTTCTTCTCTGTTTCTGTGGTTTGTGCAAACTTCAGCATCCTGTTTAAGCTCAAACTGCCTCAGATTAATTCAGTGCTGTGTTGCAGGGGAGAAATGGCTCGGACCTCATCCCGACAAATCAGCTGCCAAGCTTTGAGACACGAAGCTGCCTTCAGTCTGCGTCTTCCTTCAGAGATTCTACTTTTAATAACGTCATTGATATTTCCTAATTGTTCTAATTCACTATTTGCTGTGCCTTTTGAAAGCAAGCATCATATTTTGAAAAGATATCAGTAACACATCGTATTGTAAATAATGTCACATGCCATTTGTGATGATATTATGTGCCTAATAAAAAGCATTAAGAGCTTCTTCAGTATTTTAACATTCAGAAAGGATGCAGTTATGTATTTTTTTGCTATATTTGATACAGCAAAATAATATTTTGGCAACTAGTGGCATGGCTCTGGATGGTGGGAAGGTCCAGTCTGAAACTGTTTAAAACCTGATGCCTCTGGTGATCCCTGAATACTCCTTTAATTTTACCATAAGGATAAAGATTTTTTTGTTTTGTAAAATGTTGCTTTTGCTACAAGATGAATGGACATTAATGCTGCATTTTGTTAGAATAACGTTCAATTTGGATTTTGATAAATTATACCAAAAGGGGATTGTTAGAATAAATAATTTGGCATCTGATTTTAATGAGTATTAATGAGGTTGATGTATTTCATTCCACTATACGATCATTTCATTTGTTCTATGTTCAGCATTTAATCAGGCCTGCTGAGTGACGTTTGAAAGAATCAAACAGCAGCAAGGTCAGGTCACAGAGTCAGCAGATTCCCTAATCTGGCACACAGCGTCCTGTGTCTCAAACTTTGATTGAGACCAGTTCTTCTCCAGCCTTTTTTCTCTGGCTTCAAATCAACGAACTGGAGATTCTAACAATTTCAAATCACTTTTTTTTTTAACTTTAGCATCACTTCCTCTGCCCATACAAAGTACAAGCATGCAGTATGTAAGTTATTGAAAAATACTACATCGTAACAACAGAACACACCTCTTGTATGCGTACACACACACACACACACACACACACACACACTCCCTTTCCCTGAAAGTGTTTTCCGATCCTGAGTTTAAATATGAGGCGGAGGCCTTTCTCTGGCTGCTGGATTTCCATTCACAGTCCAAACACCTGCAGGTTGGGTGGATTACTCACTAAACTTCACTTTGTAACAGATATTAAAGTTAATGGATGTGGCTGTCTGTGTTTGCCCTGTGGTACTCTGACGAGCTGTTTAGGGTGTAACCGTCCTCTTTCTCAATGAGAGCTCTAAACAGGATGTGGTTATAGGTCGCGGATGGTTGGATTAAAAAAACGTATAAAATAAATAGATGTCACAATAGCAATGGCAGCTAATAAATTAGTCGGTGGAGACCTAACTACATTAGATCAGATTATACAGATATCAGACCAATAATAATAGGAAGAGAGTTTTGCAGTGGGATTTAAAGCCTTGATTTAAGTTAAAAAACAATTTTTTTTGGAAAACAGTGTACTTAACTTACAAAAACTGCACTTCATTAAAAAAATAGAAAACACCTTCATCTTTTATTAGTGATATTTCTGCTCACCGAGGCTTTTTACTTAATCAGAACACCGATTTAAGAAATGATAAGCAACATGAAACAGATAAAGCGAGTCTTTCTATGTGGGAAGTCTCATGGGATGAAACTGGGATGAGTTTGTGGTAGTTAAATATCAAAAATACAATGACTTTGAAGAAAATGACTGTATAATTAAATACAAGAAAAGAGAGAAGGTCTGAGAAAGTCTACTGCACCGTATAATATTAATTTCAGTTCATAAAGAGATTTAAAAACTTTCCTTTGCACTAACTACAAACTATTTTTTGTAAGCTTTAACCTATAAACACATCTATGAAAGTTTATGAAATACAATACTCAGATGTGTCTGACTCAGGTTGGAAAACACAGGACTAAACTAACCAGTTGTATATAAAACAGTTAAAACTTGCTCCACCTAAACCGGCTGCAGTAACAGTAAAATGTGTTGGCACATCAGTATTACAACCACCATGTAATCTTTAATTTATCAACTACAGTAATCGTTTTTCTGCAGAATGGATATGATTGACACTTTGAGAAGATTAAAGAAAAAACTCTTCCTGCTTCCTTTTAACATACTTTGCCTCAGACTCCTCTCGTCTGTGCACCATTGATCGTTTTGTCCCATTTTATTGGGAAATGGACCAGAAAAGGCTTTAAGAATGGCATTTAAAAAAGAGCTAATTTTATCGATATAGTCTCCTTTGCTCATGGAAGTCTTACAGCGGCATCAATATTAAATGAAAGCAGATTCTTAGGCAGTAAAAGCTCTTGGTAGGTGCTTTGAGTAAAATATTTGAGTACTTCTTTCACCACTGCATTCGTCTGTATGTTAACTGGTTTCATACCGTAACATATTTCTCAAGCCGTGGGGCTATAAATCGACATCAAATACCTGTACCTGGAGAGACATGCCACTGTTGTTGTGAACTAAATACTCCAGAGCAAGCAAAGCTGGTCATGCAAGTTCCAGTGCAATGAAGGCCAAACATGCTTAACAAAAGACCTAAAAATGACAAAGAGTGGCAGGACCAGTTTCCACACAAAGAGGAGAAAGGCAGGGCCACAAGCCCACATATGTCAACCCGATTGAAAATGTAGTCGGGCAAACTGCGAGGAAGGCAGGGCGAGACTGTGGATCTCCACAAACCTGATGTCAGTGTGATGATCACTTCTTAACCTGGAGAGAGAGACACACACACACAGAGGAGGAAGCAGGAAGAGGTGAAGAGAGGAGAAGAGTGATCAAGGTGGAGGTGGGGAGGGTGGAGTTAAGAAAACACACAAGGAAGAACATAGACAAACAGAGAGCGGCGCATTGATCCCCAGAGCCGGAGCAATCACCGGAGAAAACAAGACAATAAGATCTGAACAGCTGAACCCAGACAACCATTCAGCCGAGAGGACTGCGTGACGGAGGGGAGATGAGCCAGGAATAACTGGATTTATATTTTCTTTGGGAGATAGGACAATTGATAGATCTGAGGTGAGGATTGTATACAGTATAACTCTATGATATAACACCATCTTTAAGTCATGCAGTATATTGTTTGGCAGCTCAGAGCCAGAGGGAGCTGATTTTTAGCATGACATTTATCTACAAACATCTCACGCTGGTTACAGTGTTTTTGTGATGACCATGACATATATATCAGGACTGAGGGTGCAAACCTGAGCTGTGTGGGCCTTAATGTTTGCCCTTTAGGTGTGTAGTGCAACACCGCTGTTAAAGTAAAAAAAAAATGCAGCTGAACAGGTTTGGACATCTTGAATCTTACGCGAAGTGAAGATCATGTGGTGGAAAATATTCTCTGTCATTTCTGGCCCTGGACATTTAAAGACAAACAGCTTGAAGGTTCCTGTTAGAGATGATACATTTTAATTCCTGTATACTCACAGTAATACTTAGGATTGACCAAGACTGAGTCTCAAAGTATCAACATTTTTGTTACAAAAGTTTAAAAAGCAGTTAAGTGAGGACGTTTAAACATTTATAACCCACATGCACACTGGATTACACCCCCTCCAACCTCCTTTATATTTTTGCACTACACTGCACTGTTTTTATGTCTCCTTTATTGTTTCTATGTGCAAATTTAGGGACAACACTTTACTTTCTGCTGACAAATCTCTGTGCAGTATATATACTATTATATTTTTAGTTTTATAGTTTTTATATTTTACTATATTTACTTCACATTTTGTCACATTCAATAATACAATCAATGTTAGCCACTGCATCAAAATTTCATTCAAATGCGAATTTGTCTATGAATAACTATAGAGAGAAAGAAGAAACCGTTTGGCAGTGATACGTCTGAGGTTCAGGGCTCAGTTTCACCTCCTCTGATCAGACACCTTCTTATACTGGATACCCAGAGAGTCGTGTTACTCCTCACAGATTCAGTCCCAAGACGTCCACTGTCGCTTTATGTGTTTTTTTTGTAAATAGAAAATATCCTGAGGCTATTGCGTAACAACTGGGAGCATATGGAGGTGTTACCAAACCTAAAGAACATAAAGTGTATCAAGTGAATAAATGCCTTTCTTTAACTGCGTCTCTTTTTACGTTTGGCAGGATGTCTTCATTATCAGAGGCAGACTTCCGCTGCAAACATGGAGATACGATTTGTGGTAAGTTTTATCAGCAGAGACACTGACAGTGAGAGGGGCAGGTGCTTGAGGTTTGTTTGTTTTTTGGAACATTTACAGAAATGTCAAACTCTTACTATTAGACTACTTGGAGTGACTGTTGCGTGTTATAATAATTAAATAATTAACATTGTAAATTAACTTATCTCCAATTCAAGCTAACATAAATGACATGAGTAAAACAAGCCCACGATATATCTGACAACGTTTATAAGTTTAAAGTGTGTGTGGCATAAAATAGGCTCTACTGTATATGCCAAAATGTTATTAGCAGCCCACATAAAGAGACAGTGGGACGCATTACTTCCTTCTTGGCATACACAATTATACACAGATTGAATATGGATTGAACACAAAAACGTGCAGATCAACAGCTGGCATGATTCAGAGAACAGCTCTGTCTCTACCCACCGCAACACCAGCAGCAACACACAGCTCAGAGCTCAGATCGACCCTGCGCAGCGAGGAGGGAAATCCAGGTGAACTATTCAGCAGCAGAACCAGCAACACCGACACGAGCGGCACGGACGGAGAGAGAGAGAGAGAGACGCCGCTTAACGTAAATGAAACGCGATAAATAATCACAACACACTCAGCAGCTACACGTTGCCGCTGTGTTCGCAGCTTTCGGGGATCAGAGCTGCACGTGAGCAAAACGGAGGTCACGTCACATGATGACCTTTCACCTGCAGATCATCACGTGACTTAAAGAAACTGATGGCAACCTGGCCTCGTTATTTTATAACTTCTTGATTATTCAAGCGTCTGACTGTATCAAAATAAAAAATAAAATGTTTTCTGAAAAAAAAAAAAATAATAAAGCCTTCAGAAAAAAATTAATTAAATTAAGCAAACCTTGATAAAAGGGCACTTTGTACATCAAGGGGCAGTTGCTCAGGCACCCCTGTTATAATATTTAATAAATCTGCATTTGCCAATAGTTTCATTACTTACCTTGTATTCATTTTAGTAGCTTAAAAATAACACATCTGCAGGCATTCACACACAAAATAATAATAAAAAAATATCTCAAATAAGAAATAATTGATGACAAAATTATTAATAGTACTATTAATGAATTTAACTCAATTTGATTTAATTTAGTTGAAAATAAAAATAATTTAAAAAATAAAAGAAAGAAAAAAAGCTCAAGCACCAGCCGTCCCCTCTGCATGACCAGGCAGCAACAGAAGAAGAATGTGGCCTCTTACCTGTTTTAACTATGAGAAGTATTGTCAACAGATTTAAGGATGACATACCAGCACAGATGATCCAGACAAACATGTCTGCCACTCTGAGATCACTGCACATCAGACTGAGTGACTATCGTCTCTTTGTGACTGCTCCTGTTTGCAGAGATCCGTGTGTACGAGCAGGAGGTGATCGTTGTGCCCATCCTGTTGCTTGCCAGCTTCCTGGTCACTCTGGTCTTCATCCTTCTGCTGCGCTACTGTCCAGAGAAAGTCGATCGAGTTCGTCCCAAGTCCTCAAAGCCGACGACCAGGAGAATTCTGCATGGCATCGATGGTAAGACACCAAAAAACATGCAGCTGTTAGTGTTGATTTAAATCAAGGAAATCAGAAATGAAATTGCTGTCATGTTATTCTTTACATTTATCTCTCATTGTTCTCTGTCTTCATCTGTTTCGATCTTCTGTCTGCAGCTCCACCAGGTATCAATGTCCTGGAGCATGAAAGCATCGCTCTGGACATGCCCAGCACCTACTCCACCTTCAATCCCCCGAAAACATACCCCTCCAAAAGCCTCTCCACACCTGTGGCCACGCCCTCCTTCCCGGCCAGCCCAGCGCCTCCGTCCATCAAAGCCAACTTCACTCCCATCGTCCAGCCCCGAGAGCTGCCCCGTCAGAGGCTGCCCGAGTCCTTCAACCTGGTGACCCCCCTGCCCACAGCCTTCTCCCTGCAGTCCAACTCCTCTGTGTCCCTATACAGGGCCCGAATGGAGAATAGGAATGTGGTGCTACGGGTCCTAAATGGTGAGATGGTTCAAATTTCTTTTATTTCAGCTCTTATTTGCCTTTTGATGTCAGGACCTGCTTTCTGTAACTACACTCTCATCTCCCTCTCATCCTGGTCCTTCACAGACTCTGCTGATGCCGCAGAGAGACACAACTTCCTGGGCTTTGCGTCCTTCCTGGCCCAGCTGGGACCACATCCCTTCCTGCCTGAGCTGCTCGGTGTGGTCTCACTCCGAGCTCCACTGGTTACAGTTGTGGAAGAGTTGGAGAACAGAGACATGCTCAGCTACCTGTGGCGGTGCAGACAGGTATACTTTTTTTTATTGCTGCCATGTACCATACATTTAAAGCAAAAAACAAAAAGATATTAGTTTGTCATCTTTGGCAAAATAATTTCCCTGTGTGTGTGTGTGTGTGTGTGTGTGTGTGTGTGTGTGTTTTTCTTTTCCAGGATCATGTGGATCCTCCATGTGAGATGACTGAGAGACGAATATTTACCATGGCCAAACAGGTGGCCTCCGCTCTGGTCAGTATGCTAACAAACGCAGCATTCCCAGGGTGCTATGCTATCCAGATCAATTCCCTCCTAATGTGACACATAAGGGTGGGCTTTCAGTGTTATCAGCAATATTTCCAGTTTACAATGTAAACATGTTGGCGTTCATCTCCACAGTGGCTGGACAGATTTTTACCATTCAACCTGCATTTGAAACATTTATATCCCTTTATTCTTTTGCTATCTAAATGCATAGCTGGTCTCATAAAAAGTAAGCGGCAAGAAAAAGTGTGAACCCTTTCAATTTATCTATTTTTTAGCATTAATTTGTCATTAAATCTAATCTGTTTGTCAATACATGGGACATGTAAATCAAATTAAATGCATGCTAATATCAAAGGGTTGACCTACTTTTTCTGCCACTTTATATTACATACCACAGGAGCCTGGGATCATATTGATGGCCCCTATGTTCTCCCCTTCCTATGTACTTCACATATAATATATTGACATATTTGTCCTACAAATCACTTACATACAACCACCCTTTCCTGGCTCCAGCTCAAGATGCAACTTGTTGACATGTTTTCCCTTGAATACTTAATTCTACTAATCTTCATAAGATACAGCTTAGAATTGTTGTCTTCTTAGCAATAAGTTTATTTATTTCTGAACAAAATTAAACAGCTTAAATCTTTATTCAGCTCCTCAGTTTATTTTCCCATGCTTAAATCCCAGGATCTGTTCGAGCAACGCTACTATACCATCTGCGCTCTTAAATGCATTGTTTTTAGGCTTTAGAAAAGGCTTTGCATATCTGGTTTATAGATCTACCTTAGATTATTGAACAGGTGTGTGTTTAACCCTGATGTTTCCCCTCCTCTTACTGCCCAACCAGGAGTTCCTTCACAACAAAGATCTCCTTCACGGGAACATCCGTGCCCGCAGCGTACTGGTCAGCAGGGAGTTCACAGCCAAGCTCTGGGGCCTGCATGGCGTCTACACAAGAAAGAACCAGGGAGTCACTCAGAAAGAGGATCCCAGCATGAAGAAATGGCAGGCACCAGAGCTGTTAGCCAGGAGACCTGCCAGTCAGAGCAGTGACATGTCAGTTTTTTTTATTTACAACTCTGGTGTTGTCTATGGAATGGAGATACAGAAGCTGCTGCATCATAAAAACAGAAATAATTTAATAAATGCTGTTATGTATTATTAGGAGCATTTAATCGATGAAAAACTAACATCTTTTTTGTCTCTGTTCCTCTCTAGCTGGTCATTTGGCGTGTTACTGTTTGAAATGGCAACATTGGGTAAGTTTAATTCCATCTTTTGGGAACATAGGTCAGAAATAATACATAAGCATTAAGAAATACATTTTTGAGATACTTTTATGTAAGACAGCTACTTGGGTTTGGCGGTATAGACAAAAGTAGAATTGTCATGGTGCCTTCTGTATTAACCATGCTGGGTTGATTCATCCTCTTATGGTTTTGTGGCAGATAGCAAGTGTTGCTTTAACATCTATGAGTTGAGTTTCAGTAGTCTATCAGAATAAAAGTCCTCTGCTACTTGCATGGATTTATGTCTGAAATGTCCGATACAATATAACCCACGTCCACCTACTTCATATGTTAACTCTCTCCAGGTGAAGCTCCATTTGCAGAAATCCCAGTTACTGAACTTCTTCAGTTCCATCAACGAGGAAAAAGTCTGAAAAAACCCTCAAACTGTTCCAACACGCTGTGAGTATCCACTGCATGATTGAGATAAAACAACCGAACCTAAAGCAGAGTGCGGTTAACAACTGTGCTGTCAATCTCTCAGGTACTCTGTCATTAAGGGTTGCTGCCAATGGAAAGATCAAGATCGACCTTCTCTGGCTGAGGTGAGCCGCAAACTCCTCTCAGGAGAGAAAAGTGCCTCTGACAAAACCCTCAAGGCGCCTGGGACAGTTAACATCGAGCAGTACCTGCAGGAAGCAGGATACGGGGAAACCAACAGCTACACTGTTTTCTGATCACCGCTGTGGATGGATTACTGAGCAGGCTGACTGGACACGGGCCGGGTCAGGGGTCAGGAGGCGGGACCCCAAACAGACTACAAACATACACAAAACAAATAACAAAAGGCTCAATATGAGCACAGAGTTGCAAGACAACCTCAAAGAGATGTTGAATTAAGTTAGACACAAATCAAGCAAAACACATACTAACAGGCCACATCCCAAAATGACTAAAGACATCCAAAAATGACCATAAGCAAAACTAAACAAACAAAAAATTAAGATGCAAAACAACAGCAACTTAGAAATGATAAATTACCATTTGCAACACAAAACGACGAAAAAAATAGTTGCAATACTGTTTGAGATGAAAAAAAACCCTGCAAAAATATGCTAAACAACCACAGAATGACCACAAAGAGATGCAAAATTACTATAAAAAAGTGCAAAATTACTAAACATAGATAAAAAACGTAGACACACACTGGGTTTGGGTGTCTTGTTTCTCTGTACACAAAGGGGACTCTGCTTACATGTCTGTGCCCGGGGGCCCATTGTGTGGTATGATCCATGATCAGAGCCTGTGCCAGCAAAATAAATTGCACTATTTTCCCCAACAGTGCACTTCTACACAACAGCTTTAAAGTGCAATAAGTGTTCAAAACTCTGTTTATGAGTGCTTTAAGCACTGCAATTGTCTACACCTGTTATTTTATGTATTTTCCCACTTCAGGTTCACACAACATAAATGCAAAAAACGGTGCACTGTTTACTTTGGTAACGTTCATGTGTCTTTTTATGAGGTTCAGTCGGGGAAATACAACCAGTAATCTTTCAGGAAGTACTTTAAGATATGTAAACTTGACCACTAAACAGCTGCTGCATCATGAACTTGTAGTTCATACTGTCAATCATGATGGTTTACAGATCTTGTTTATAGCCTAAACCAAATGGATATTAACAGATGTAATATATGTTGCAATTTTGTATGATTCCATATGTGGAAGAGCTGTGGAAATGAAGGGTTCATCATTTTATTTATGCTATTATTAAACTCATTGTCTTCTCTATAAGCTCATTTCATGTGAACATCTATGGGGAAAGAAAATGTTTACAGAAATTTAAATGTGAATAAAGATACTACAAGTCGTACAATGACAGTTTGGATTTTTAAATAGAATACTTCATGGAAGTTTTAATAATAAAGTTAACCTATCATTTTCAAAGTCAAATATGGGCTCTTTTCAAGCATTTTCTTCACTTTACAGCCATTAGAAATTACATATAAATTTCTTACACTTCATCACATTAAAGATGGTATTGTGCAAAAAGCAACCAAAATTAAATTTGTAGAAGTATTCTGTAGTACAGAATCAGGAAAAAACAATGTTTATATGTAAGGTTATATGTGAGTATTCTCAGTATACTATTTAACCTACATTTCAAGTATATTTTAAACCCAAGCACTTTTCAACCTTGGAAACATAAAAATTATGTTTTTTTAAGGGATTTCGAGCACCCACAGAAACCACACACAGATCTGGGAACAGGTATTGTTTATTGGTAGTACTGCATACATGTACACAGAGCACTTCCACTTAGCCCTTGACAGAGCAAACCATTGGGAATACCTATTTTCAGGTAGTTAGGTTGATTAAAGCTACTAAGACTATATCATATCCATGGAAAAATAATTTTGATTGTAGTACAAAATGGAAAAGATACAAAACTAACTTTTAAGAACTGCTAAAATGAACTAATTTAAAATACCAGGCGTATTGAGTGTCCTTAGCTCGATGTGATTACAGCCTGGATTTAACATCTATGGTAAATAAAAAATAACTAAAAGATATATAGATGAACTGGACTGATGTTGACATCACTCCAAATCATATCACTAAAGTTAAAGCACCATCTGAAATACAGCAAGAAGGCAACGTTTCTTTTCTTTTTTTTTTTTAAACCCAACAGGTGAAGAGTACCAGTCAGCAGGCCGATCACTGTTTACTGCAGGCCGGCAGACTTGCACAGTTTCAAATGAGTATACATACAAAAGGCTTCTACTCACAACGATTGGAAAATAAACTGGCAAACACTACCAACATGGATTCACCACACAGTCCATGCTCACCACTCACTCATAAACAGATACATACAAAATGTTTTTGCACATTCAAAGTCCAGAAAGTAAACTATCCATCCACATCACTGATGCTGCACCACTGTTTTGTAAAGGCTGTCCTCGCTTTCCGATTGGATCGTAGTCTTTTTATCTTCTTAATAAAAGAGGACCAGGTAGTCACTCAAGTGACATAACAATCCTGGTGTCCCTCTGAAGAACTCTATGCATCACTCACGCAGGGTGTTGATGGAGGCACAGATCTTGAGAGCGGGACCGAGCTTGATATTCATAGTGGAGATGAGATGATCCTCTCGCAGGAGCAGCAATGCCTGCCCGTCTATTTCCTGCGACAGAAACTGTGCAGCCAACTCTTCACAGCCTGGATAAAAACCGAAGACAGAATTAGTACAAAAAGAGGACAAGAGGCATGGCAATGTATGTTAACAATTCTGCTTTATTATCACCAAACACCAACCTTGAAGTGAAGAGATAAACCTGCAGACTTCTTCCACACTCCATTGAGCAGGAGTTGATGAGAGGAAGTTAGCCCCCTCTAGTGGGAGGCTGCCAGGAGCCGAGCTGTCAGATGGAGGAGCGCTGCGCTCTGCTCTGGAGCAGGAGTGTGAAGAGCTCGGTGACAGTGAAGGAGAATCGTCCTCCTCCTCTTCCCCGTCACTGGATACGTCCTCCGAGCGACTGGACTCTGAGTGACACTACGGCAAAGCAGTGAAGATATTTAATTAAAACCAGACCTTTATTTACAAAATGCCATTTTGAAGAAGACTAGAGACCAGCAATTGAGACAATAAATGTCTACTGAGGTAACTAAAATATCGAATACTTCATGAAAGTATAGTTAAATTAAAGCTCTTTTTAAGTATTTTCAAGGTAGATTTTTCACCCTTCCAGCACATTACAGTTGCGTTAAAATGCATTTTCAGTACATCTTTATCACATTAATTTAGATGTTACTGTGTTAGAAAACAACCCATATTGCAGTTGGCTGCTGACTATATGAAAGAACACTTGTTTAATGCATTTAATATTTATGGCTACACTGGTTTCACTTTAAAAGTCAAAAGTTTGAAACCTATACAATATTACCACTCCTTTGACAATCTTACCACATCCTTTGAAATAGAGCCTTTACCTTAACAGGAAGATGCCTGCTTGACATTTTATTACAGCTGATGTTAGAACTGCTTCTGCGAGAAGGGGCCCTACGTCTAGCAGCGCTCTCAGTGGGTGCTGGAGGTGACCCCAGCCCCGCTCCGCTCCTCCCTCTGCTTGTCTTAAAGTGTTGGCTGCAGCTGACATTATACCTGTGGATCGAGGAGCACAGCCAAAAGTCAGGAAGACATTTCCTAGATTTTTGTTCTTTAGATTTTTTACACCAGTGGCATCACCTGGTATTGTCTTCATCTTGTTTCCTTATTACATTGATGTAAAGTACAGCAGACATGTTGGAGATGTTTATAATCACTACACAACAAGGGAAGAACTATACAGAAATGGGAAGCTCAAATAAATCATACCTCTTTGCACAAGTATTTGAGCAGAACCTCTTTGACCCTCTGAACTGGCTGGCAGGAGCAAGGCTTCCACAGTACTCACACTTTAATACTGAAGAGGAGAAGGAAACAAGTAATCACACGATATGTTTAGGAAATAGTGATAATGCACACAGATTTCACACTTAATCATTAAAAAGAAAATTTATTTGGCTACTTACATGGAGGTCCATTCTCTGAGCGACCAACCAGAGCAAAATCTCTGTCTTTGAGGAGTCCAGCAACCTGTCTCATCAAATACAAGCCAGTCTGAACTTTTTCACACAGAAAGGTGCAGAGCAAATATATTTTAAAAATAAAAATATGAAAGCTATGTGATTCCAGGAGAACAAGCTTACAGGGAAGGGCTCAGCTCCCTCTTGGATGACAAAGCCCTCAATGAGATGGGTAAGAACTTGAGGTTTGACCACTGCCTGGGGAACAGGGGCTCTGTCTTTGTCCCCATGCCCGACTCTTGACAGAGGCAGAGGCAAGGACAGGGTGGGAGGAGATGAGAAGGCAGCCACAACAGGAGGAGCTAGTGAGGATTGAAAGAAATGAGCATTAAACACGATTATTTACCTATAATCAATGCTTGATTTGGAGGGGACAAACTGTACCAGAGTCCTTTGTGGGTGCAGGCGATAAGGGAGGAGCAGAGTCTTTCATAGGTGCAGACTCTGAAGATTCTGTCACCATGTCATTTGGTGCATCACAGTCAGATTTTCTCTTCAAGGAGCCAATGGCAGGCTTTATCTGAAGGTTTGTGGCAAAGAAATCTGTTACAATTCCTTGTACATGGATAGTTAGCCATAAGCATGTTTATTCAAGGGTTAATCTTACCATTGCACTGTTGTGTTGTGAGACTGTGTTACTGTTTCCCCCAGCAGTACTGTCCTGAGCTGCACTGCTTCGTGACTGTGCCAGGGCCACAGCCTGTGTGTTTCCTGCTAAGCCCTGTCTTGCTCCCACAAGCTGCACAGGGATGTGGGGAGTGTTGTGCTGGCTGTTGCTCGGTGGTGCTGGGAGAATAGGGGGTGGGTGTCGAGGAGGCAGCTGCACAGGCAAGCGGTGTCCTTGAGCTGTTTTGGGCTGTATTGGCACAGGCCCTTTTTCTGCAGCAGCACTGGCTTGTTGTAGGGGCTGCACCACCAGAGTTTGAGTGTTAATGTTGGCTTTTGGTGTCACAGAACCAATGGAGTAGCCCTGGGAGGTGGTAGGAACATTTGAGGTTGGTACCAGGATGACAGGGGCGGCAGAGGAGGACAGGAGGAGTTGTGAGAGAGGGAGTGCTGGAGAAGAGGTTGAGGAAGGGGCTACAGAGGCAGCAGGAGTAACAGTCTTCACAGTCATAGTGTTGGCATTGGACTGCTGAGCAAAGTTTGGTTTGGCCATTTGTTGCTGTGGCTGCACTTGCTGTTGCTGAGCTGTCTGAGCAAAAGTCTGCTGCTGCTGTTGATTAAGAGGAAAGCTGGCAACATCTTTCCTCTCTGGTAGCTCAGATTTGACAGCGACTGCTCTTGGGGTGGACGCGCAGTGTAGGGCCAGATTCTGCACCTGTAGGATAAAGAAAGGAGTTTGTAATTACATGCATTTGAGAGAATCAGCAAGCATGAGCTTGGTGTAGTAAAATAGTCCTCCCATGACAATCATGTCTCAGAAAACTGTCACATGTGTTTAAAAAGCTAATTCAACATTAGAGATAGGTTATGGTGCTCAAACCTGATCATTATCAGACTGGGCTGTGGCATTGGTTGGTGCAACTTCATGCTGCTGCTGTTGCTGTTGCTGGGGCTGTGTTTGGGCAACTGTTGCTACAGTAGCTGTTGCTGTACCACCAGGCATGAAGATGAGCTGAGAGGCAAGGGGAGCCCTGAGAGAGCGGTTGACCTATGGAGGAGCGAGAAAGATGGTCCACATCATAAATTTAAAATATTTCAATGTATGACTCCTAAATACATTAAATACTTGAAGAGTGATTTGCTATTTTTTAAGGCCAAGCAATTACACACTACTGTTTATATTACTTCTTTGAATTTCTGTTTATGTAATTCAGCTTATGTAGGTTTTATTCCATGTAAAGTGGCTATCACTGCTTATCCCAACAACATTAATTTTTACTTTTGTCCCAAAGAAAATTCCTGTGCTTCCTTTAAAAATCATAATTCTAAATAGATGAAAAAACCAACCTATAAGTAAATTGTTAGCACACCAAATAAACAGGCCTTCACACAACTGAATGTAGGTTAAATTATTATATGATGGTTTACACAGCATTAATTTAATTGATTTTGCTTTTAAATTAACACACTGGATAGCGATTTTTAACTCACCCTAAGGTACATCTGTCCCTGTCCTGCTGAGTTTCCACCCAACAACACTGACTGGTTGAGAGCGGTTGTTGTTGCAGATGTAGCTGGACCGTGGGGACGAGGGTTGGTCATGGTACCTCCTGCAGATGTGGTGCTTAGGTTGACCTACACGGGTGGCACAGAAATTTGTATATTTTGTATTAAACCTATCAAACCATTTATAAAAACTGGCCATGTAATATAAGATTACAAACTTAAAACTTACAGTGGTTGTCGCCTGTGTCATGGTGTTACTTGGGGTATTGGACTGACGACTTGCTGCAAGCGTGGCCTAGTTTATTGAAAGAAATAAAAGGTATAGGAATCAATGCTTATGATTATATTTTTTTAAAGACTGCAAATTCTTACTATAATGTTGGTTACCTGTTGCACAGCAGCCAAGTTGTGCAGTTGGGCGCTGTTGATCTGCTGCTGCAACATGAGCTGCTGGAAGTACTGAGCTGCATTTGGCTGTCTTTGAAGTGCTTGGAGAGCCTTAACAAACACGCAGAAGGACACATGTTGTTTCAAGACTGTTCCAAATGTCTTTAAAATTAAACTTTATTAGCAGTAACAGTTGAAAATGTTTTCATCACATCTATGCAGTCATTAATGCACACCTGTACAGCCTGTCTCTCATACAGAGACATGTGGGCTATCTGGGGTGCACGAGAGTTTCCGCTTGCTTGAGGATTTCCATTGGTGGTGCCGCCTGTGTTTTGGTCTTCACCCGCATCCATGTTTGCTACACAAAACAAAGAATTCATTCATTAAAAGCAATTGTGAGCAAACACCTTTGATGTATACACATTTATTATTATTTCTGTCCATGCAAAAGTTTGAAACTGTAAATATCTTTGCAGCCTTGCAGGTAATATACTCCTCTTTACTGGGACCAAATACTTATAAAAATCAAATGAATAAATGCACATATGAAAACTTAAGTCAACCCAGTCTGTAAGAATGAAAACTAGAATAGACTTATAGAAAACAATTAAAAAGTATTGCGGTTTATTATTCCTAATGACCCATAAATCACAGCTTGCTTCACCAATGCATATTACTGCTTAAATGCTTGACAGACGTTTTAACTATGTAACTACAAGTGACAAGCATGAGCACTGAGTTAACTTCATTAGCAGACCAGTTGTCAACATGATAGATGATTACGAGATGAAAGAACATGGAGGAAAGCTAAAACACAAGTAAGAAGGTAGCTAGCAAGGTGCTACTAACGACAATGAGTTTACTGGTTAGCTAAGCATTCAAATATAAAAAAGTAAAAGTCTGAGACGCCATCATTTCAACACATTAACATTTATATACAGGTTAAAGGGGAGGGGGGCGAAAAAGGAAAGAAAAGTGGCAGAGCCGTTAGTTCGAAGTTACGAAAAACAGATGCAGCGTTAGTTTAACATGAGCTCGATATGCTAACTAACTAGCAATGTTAGCTTGTTACTGCAGGGAGAATGCTAACAAACCTGACAAAAAGTCAACAGTTAGTGTTTTTCGGCGTGATTTTGTGTTACCTCTCCTCGGTATATCAGTCCCTTTTACACTTAAATGAACTCTCAAATTAGTGTAACGCTCTTGGTTTTAACAACAAAAAAACGAAAATCCCCTTTCAGGGTTTTTTTTTTTTTTTTTTGCCTCCAATGATACCCCGCCCCTCACATTCTATTCTTCTTCGTGTTCTTCTTTGTGTGTTGGCGGCTGATAAACTAACGTTAAGTGACGTATAGCTCCACCTATGTGGCATCCAATATGATAAGGCTAATACAGTGTAGAGCTGTGCGGGGCCATAATTACAAAATTACAAACAACAACATTTAAAATATTACAATCAATTTGAAAACATCTTAATTTTACTCAATAATAATTATTGTGGTAATTTCAGTTAAGCTTTGGCTTTCTAATTATTTGTCATAAGTTGTTCTCAGCTTTTCCTCAAATTATTTCTTTTTTTTTTTTTTTAAATAACCCCAAAAACCTGGTAAACCTAATATTTTCCCTGACATATCTGCTAAGAGCTCAAAAAACATCCCAACATTAGCAGAAGAAATCTTAAATATAAAGGTCATTGAAATTATTAATAAAAAAAAAGTTATGCATGAAATGTTTTTATTAAAACATTTTACATTCATTAAATCTCCAAAGATGAGTGCACTTGGGTGTGTACTGATTTCATCACTACAATGGTCATACATTTACTACTTTCATGTTTTTTTTGTCTGTTTTTTTAATGGAATCAGAAAACAGCAGTTGGTGAAATTAAATCATCTTTAAACCAAACAGGTTGATATATCAATATGTAGGTTGTCCAGTGTATTAGAACCACCAGATCACCAGATTTGATCCTCTAAACTAATGAAAGAGATGTCCCCCTAATAAACACAAAAAGCCAGTGATAGAAACAAACTAAAACAAACAGTGCTCACACTAACAATAATATAGTAAATTGATTCACAACTGAAAATAAGGTCATTTTGCCACCAAGGTCAAACACCCTCTTTAATCTTTAGCATTACTCATCTTCAATTTCTAAAAATATTACAAACTTCATTATTTATATCCTCAGAGGTGTAACATTGTTACAACAATAAATCTGTTGATACAAAGAAAAAATAAGTGCTTTTATTGCAGCTCTATCCCACTAAAGAAGCAAAGCATCAGGCATAAAGTGGCCTGAACATTTGGTCAAAAGACACTAGACTCTTCGTGAGGTCACCCACCATAATGTTATTTGTTATTATCAATATAATCAGTTTAGTGATTATGAATATTGGTTATTTGCTGTGAGCCTATCCCATGACAATACAGGTACATATTACACAAATAAATCTCATATTTCAATATTGTAAATTATGAATAGCAGAATTCATATATAAATATATTCTAATTGCAATCACACCGAATAAGCATTAAAAGCAAAAATTTGTGATTTGAGACATAATACATCGGGAATTTCAGTTCAATGCTTTGCTTCAAGACAACAAATTTGGAAGTTTTCTAAGTTACTTTGACTGCATCGTTGACCTTTCTGAAAAACAGGAACAAGGATGGTTTGTATAAATCTAAAGCTAAGACAAAACTAAAGACTTTGGGAAGATATAAGCATTGACGTAGAAGCTTTTACCCATAATGTGGGAGAAAGAAAAACGCCCTAAAAATAAATAAATTAAATTCAGTTGTACAATGTTTTTTTTCTCCAATTATTTCTATCTATGTAACAAGACAGTAGGCTCAGTTACTGAACGTAAAAATAAGCATGTACATTCTCATATTACTTTTCTTACTCCAAAACAAAACATAAACTGTTTAAAGCCAAATGAAACAAGCAAACACACCTGTTTTCTTTGTAAACTGCAGTGTACCAAACCCCTGATCCAAAAAGTGAGTCTGCCAAATAAGCCAGTTTATTCAGTTCAGTAAAGCAAATTCAACTAGTCCCCTTGCATAATAAGTCACTGTAACTAGCTCAACCTTTGCCTAATTTACTTTATGGAAGAAAATCAATTGAAAATGAGTCAGAATTATGAAGTAAACCTGGCCTTAACTTGGTAAAACTGTTTTCTGGTAAGAGGCACAGGTCCAAGGAAACAGCTTGCTGAAACCTGCAGCTCCTCAAACAGTAAATCACGAACTAAGCTGAAAAAAAGATAAACAATATGGCAAACGGTTTGTATCAGGTAGAAATCCAACTCCATGAATGTTTGCCTTTTCTGTCAGATTCTTATGGAAGCATTAGAATACCACCAGTCATATATCAAACCGCTGGATGAAAATGTATGGGAGAGGAAGAGGAGTCAGGTCTGTTAGCCCTATGAGTAACATACCCCCGCAGCAGTAAGCCGATCAGACTGGTTGCTGCAGGCACAAGTCTGGAATATACAGGCAAAGTGTCGACAATGAACAAGAAAAACGAGACTTGTGTCTAACAGCAACCTGCAACCTGTGAGAGAGTAAACTGTGTCACACAGTGAGAGTTTCTGTCCCATTTCTGACATGATGAGGTCACATTGGTAGTAAGTGGTCATCTCTCTCCTCAGGCTCTTCTTCTAAAGGTTCTGAGGCCACCCCCCTGTAAGCCGGGGCTTCCTCACGATTACGAGACCGGCACACAAAGTCACATCCATCCTGTACAGGGGTTAAAGTATGTTATTCAGTTTTTAAACTCACAAGCCTGATCTTTCTAATTACTTGATTCATTGACTGCAGTGGGCTTACCGCTGTCAGATTTCCAACCTCGACCCAAAAAGCATAATTTGGGAACTGCTCCATCCCTTTGGCTCCAACAATCAGTCGCTGGTAGAGGAAACCTCCAATCAGATATACAGCCAGAATACAGATAGCACTGGAAGAAGAAAGGGCCTTCAGTGACTGATCATTCATAATACAACTGTTAAACATTCAGAGTATTCGGTTATAATAGCCAGTCTTTACGCACATAATAAGTATAATGGAGCCAGTGCTGATGTGAGACTCAATAGCTGGGCAGATTGCACTGGTGTCCAGCTCAAACAGGTAGAAACAATCCTGCAGCCTTTCCCGGTTCTCCACCTTCACCTTCAACTTGCTCTGGGAGAGAAACAGACATGAATCAAGCTGAATACAGAGCAACACCAACACTTACAAAAGAAAAGACACAGCACAAGACTACATTCACAAAGGCGAAACCTGACACAACACTCTACATGAGCACTGTGTGAAAAACTGAACCATGCCAGTGAGATTCCTGCTGCAGAAATGTGTGGCTACAGCAAAAAAAAGTTTACCCTCATAGACCCTATGCTGTATTGCACAGGCTTACATTTCTAATTTACTGTTTATGTTACTGAAGAAGCATTAAGATAAAATTGCTTATAACTTCTGCAGATTGTGGCTATGTTATCAAAGAGTCTTTCATGGATCATGTCATCTTTACACCAGCACCTGAAGCAACATGTCCCCAACAATGTAGATCCATGCATTTTTATTTAAACTCTCTGCTTGCATGTTCTCTTAAAAAAAATCACCTAAATGACTCCATCTATTATAAAAATAAAGTCAATAAAGTTATTGTCTTATTTTCCAAATAACAATGTTCCTTGAAAGCATCTTGCGGAACAAATGCTGCTGTCATGAAACATAATTAGATCTAAAAATAAAATTCAAAATGTTTCATTTAAAAGCTCACCAATAATTCTATAAAGGCATTTCTGGTCTGAAAACCTGTCAGCATTTCTTATTCCAAAACCTAAAAGCCATCAGTGTTTGTTTTACCTCCACCATTTTCCTGTCACAAGAGATCATGATCAAGGCTTTCCTATTTTCATTGGAGCAGTGTTGATCATATTTTTCCCCGTTCGTGTAAATCAGCATCACCCAGTTACCTGCAAGTTTTAAAAGAGAGAATGCACACTCAAAACGAAACTAAAGCACCACATGGAATGATTAATCTTATGTTCAGATATATTTTAGGAATGAGCAGTCAACAATTGTATCACATTTGCCTCATTATGCTCAAAACACAATTGAGTTCACATGACCACACACATTCAGGCTAAATTATGGTGGAGTTGTTACATTTAGCATAGACTTACTTCCTCCAATGGCCTGTGTTGAATCGTACTTCCCGATCACTACTGGTTGACCCCCTGGTTTCTTGCTGTCGCGCTGAATGACCCCTGCTCCTGCCACACCCCCTGCATCTCCACACAACTGGAACACATACGTGTAACCTTCTGTTCCGTTTTTGTCCTCAACGGTGAAACTGTCGACATAAGAGCAAATCCTGTGAGACGGTGCTTAAAAAATAAAAGACTATACACACTCGACAAGGACAGAAATATGTGTTTTCTTTCTAAGAGCTGCCTTAAAAAGTGACGTCAATGTTTCTTGCAGTTCTGGTTCTCTGAGGTCTCCAAGCTTTATCTGGACACAGTGGTTGTTCTTTACCTTTGTATTTTCCTTTTTCTTTTTTGACTTGTTGCACTGATGTACTTTTGTATTTTTTGTGCTTATTTTATGTTGATGCAGCGCTCTGGGCCTTGAGAACGCAATTTCAAGCCTCTGTATGTGTTACACATATTTTGGAATTGACAAGAAAGCTACCTTGAACCTTAAACATTATCTGGGCAGAACTGTTTTTTATTTTGTGGTGTCCGACGAGTATTTTGTGATTGGTCAGAATTTCTTAATTTGAGGCGTGCTGCAGTGGGATGAGGACATGAGGACACCTCAGGAGTTCTGCACTTGAGTTTCTTTTGAAGTAAGAAATATCCTGGCCAGAACTAACATTGTTCTTGCCAACTTAAGAAAACAAAGAATATTCCCTGTTCTTGCAGAGTGTTTAAGGCCCTTAAACGGGGTAGGACAACTCCCCTGTCATGGCTAGTTCAGATATAAAATCGGTGCTGATGACTGATTGATAAGAATCACTTCTTACTTTTGATGGGTGAGGCCCTCTAGTCGACTGAGGACTTTCCGTTCTGACTCAGATTCGAACAACAGTTTACAGTTCTTGGTGCCATCAGCGGCGTAGACCCCACTCACACACAGGACCAGCTGAACAACCAGCGTCCACACCAGGAAGGTCCCTCCATCGTGAGTGTCCACCTGGCACAGAAGTCATATGAAAAGTTATTGGAGCTTGGTCTATTAGAAATCAGATCCCAAATATTTTAGTTATTATTCATCTCATCATTCATTACTTTTGAACTTTGAAAATATATGAAAATATCAACTGTTTACTCTATTTTTCTGCAGTGTTTATTCTATAGTAGAATAAAAGTGATGTTTGAATGATAGGTGTCCCTTTTTGGCAGTAGTTGATGAATTTATTAGATGACTGGCAGAAGACTGGTGTGCAACCGATAAATTGAATTAACTGCCTATTTTTTTCTCAAATAGGATACTGATTGTCATTGGGTTTTAGGCTGTTGGTTGACAAAACAAGCCTTTTCAATTTGTCACATTAGGCTAAAAAAAATAAATGGATATACTTTAATTACTTTACAAATACACTGACTATTCAGTCAATTTAAAAGATAATAGGTGGAAACAAAGTAACTGGATTTGTCATGTATTTAGTAATTATTCAATCACTTTCTTGGTGAATTAAAAATAAATAAAATTCAAAGGCTATTGAGCTCTTCTGATTTGTTGCCTTGGATGAGTACCATAAACATTGCGAGTGCAGTAGCCTTCTGAGCTTCAGTGTTGGCTCAGTCAAATACTGTAATAAATTAATAATCAGCTTCATGAGCTAAAACAGATGATCTCATACTCGCATTAATCAGATTGATTAACTGACTCAGAGAACACTCTTTATATCCATGTACAAAGAGATTATTTTATTCCACCCCTTAATAAATGAGTCTTATTCTCCGTGGGTTTTTAAATCCCAGAACTCCTCGTTACTGTAACTCGCTTACATGCTCATTCATTTGCTTCCTGAAGAAAAGAAAAAAATCACACGCAAAAATGAGGAAGCTATACTTCCACCTTGTTTAACAATGAGTAATTTATGAGTTGGCTAAAATCTATAAATAAATAAATAAATAAAATAAACACTGAATTCTGTCTGTAAACACTCAACTACTACAACTAATTGAGAAAAGAAAGTTATGAAAGCAATTATAAAGTGTGTATATGCAAATTTTTTTTTTTTCATCTCCACACGAGGCAGCAACTTTTCCAGAGGAAACTGTTTTAGACATGACACATCACAGAGTTTAATCCTGGCTGCACTGAGAACTCACCTTCATGGCTTCTCCTGCTGTGTTTCGGTGCAGAGAGCTTCTTTTGTTAGTTACAGTTTAACAGTTGGTCAAACATGCAGCCCGCTGATGATGCAGTGAGCTTCCTCGCGCTAACGTTGCTTCCTGGTTGACTTATTAAAGCTGCTATTTTGTTCCACAAATTAAATAAAGTGGATGTGCACGCACTCTGGGGTTTTACATGAACATTGTCAGCTGCGCGCCTTTTCTGTCCTGGATAATTAATGCGCGTTTTTTCCTCTGAAAAGGTGTTTGGTGTGATCAAGGAAGATGCTAACAGGCTACTGACAGCAGCGGAGTGCGGAAGTGAAACCAAACACACACGCGCATGTGACTGTACATATGATGCGCGACCAATGAGCTGCAGCTTAGAGCCGCATCACACCCGCATCAGCTGACCAGGGACACTTCCAGGTGACTGTCTGTCAAAGCTGCAAAAAACAGTCAATGTTATCAACTTTAAAACAAATGCTTTAGGTTCACTCATCGAGTGCAGGCGGTTATTTAAAAATGATTTAAAAACTAAAATCTAAACATCACAAAATTATGATGCAGAACAGTTTAAAAATACTGCAGATGAGGTAATCAATATTCTAGTCATAACTTGTATATATTTAAGAACTGTTTATTTATCAGAGAATGATTTTCCTGATGATTGCGTATTTGTTTTATAGTGTTTCGGGAATGATGTCATGATGTCACATCAACTCCTTCATCTTTACTCTCTTTCAGGACAATAACAAGTCCTGGAATTAAACTGTGTATTCCTTGTCATTATACAGTTGTGATTTAATTCCTTCTCTTCTCTTCTTTTCACAGCTGCTGTATACTAAACGACAGCCTGCGAAAGGGCCATAAAATTGATTCAGCACCTCTTTAAACCTTTCCTTAACAAAAACAAAACTGTATAATCTTCAGGATGGCAGGCTTTATTGCAGGAATGTTGAGTTATGCTGCATTTACTTTTTTTTTGAGTGTGTTTTGTCACAGAATCGGCATGATAATCACCTATTTAAGAAGTCAAATAAGTGTGCCCCAGTAGAAATATGTACTGCCATGTTAATTTTTTATTTCGCTCCAGTATTCATTACACTTTAGTAGGGTCAATTCATATTAGGCCTTACAATGAACAGTGTAGGTATATTCATTGTTTCCCCTCCTTTGAACCAATCATCACACATTTGAATACAAAACATTGTTTCATCTATTAAGAGTTTGATCTTGATTGATTTCCCCAAAACAAAGCTCCATTCTCTCATCATAAACCAGTCTGCCTCCAGCTACAAGAAGAACCATTTGAAATAATGAGATTAAAAGATGATACATGTCCCTATTAACCTGTTTGTTTCCTCAATGTGTTTAATCAAAGCATATAAAATGCAACTAAGTATATTTACTCAAGTACTTAACTAGGTACTGCACTTCATGGGACCAGTACTTGAGTTTTCTCTTTTATGTAACTTAACGCTTCTTCTTCACTACATTGTGAGGTAAATTTTGTACTTTTTATTCCATAACATTTACCCAACAGCTTAAGTTACATTCCAAGTAAAGCTTTAACATGATACATTTGAATCGATTACACCTTGATGAAGTTGATTCTCAAAATGTCAAACCGTTCCTTTAAAAACAATGTGAAGCAATATTTACTCAATTGCCTGTTCTACTAAAAGGGGAATATATAAATTCCCCCGTGCAAAAATCTTTTTTCATATGAATCACTCAGGTGACCTTTCAAATGGTTTTATATTCTGATACGTTTTTCCACAAGTCCATTTTCTGTTTTCCTTGGTAAATTATGTGGAAATCACCCACCTGGTGCTTACCAATGTAATACTCTACCCACTGCCTTCTTGATTATGATATTGATATCATCACATTAGCTGAACAGATTTTTAGAACTGAAACTGCATCTGAAATGCCCACATTGTTTCTTTCGATTGCAGTGTGAGTTGTCACCAATCTCATACAATATTTTTAATAAACATGGGACTCTTGGATCACAGGGATTATCTGCTAAAGAAGTATGCCCTTTTTACAGGTATAAATGGTCAACAGAATTTTAGGAATTAAATTATCACTAAAACAAACAGTGTAGCCAACAAAATAACCATAAAATTTAATTCATACCTGAACAAAACTATTAATAAACCTTGTGAGAGGAAGATTTATTATAGCTGTGGTGGATTTTTTTTTTTAACCTAAACCTAATAAAGTTGCAACTTGAGGCATAAAATAATGAAAGTAGTCTCAAATGAGAATGAGAAAGTGGGTGAAAGCAAAGTCAAGTAAAACCTGAGTAGTGCAACAAAACAAAGGAACAGGTAAATGTGTTAGTAGACAGATCTTATTGTCTTTATTTGGTAATGGCAATGGCAGAGTAGTGGTTAATCAAAACCTGCAATCTCAGGTCACTTCAGCACTCAATCAGCACAGTAAAGCAGTCATTGTTTAACAAATCACTCTCAGATCATCCTTGGTATTACCTCCCCCTTTGTTTCCTCCTCAGTGATTGCCCAATCTTTATTTTTAAATCATAAGAAACAGTTTATATTTCCCATTTGTTCCCCTCTTTACTACCTCCTGAGGGAATGTGGGGAAGTTTTTATAGGCCTCAGCAAGCTCCCGTCCAAACCGAGTGTGTGCTCTCACTCCTCACTTTCTGCCTCCCCTCCCCCCACTCTCCCTTGTGTTATCACAGCCCTCACCTTACCTGGCTGTGTGTGTTGTGCAGACACACCCGGCTGCTCCATATCAACCAATTGCTGCTCCAGGACTGAAGCACCAAGGAGGTGTACTTCCTGTGTTTCGCGAGAGAAGAATGGGGCAGGCGAGAGGAGAGAGTTTTGAACTTTATTTTGCCAGAGGGGGGTCCACACAGGCGGTCACGTCGGCAGCGTAGGGGAGGGATCGGAGCTCGAGCCGTGGACGGACTTTTACTTGATTTATTAGAGATCCTTCTGTTCAGAAACAGCCACTGGGAGGACAAGACAGAGAGAAGGAGGAGGGGAAAGATAAGTGTCAATCTGATGAGACTTGTTTGGGAATTTGAGGAAGGAGGGGAGGTGGGGAGAGAGAGGCAGCAAGAGGGAAAAGTAAGAAGAGCTCAGGCGTAAACATTAAGATTTTCACAGGAGTAGAGGTACTGAGAGAAAAAGGCAGTTTTGATCAATTTTAAAACAAACCATTTGTTATGGCATGACAGTGTGAATACAGGGAATGAATTCTTGTGTGTTGTGCAATCTCATGCTTTGGAGCTGAGCTGGACTTGGAGGGGAGACCAAAGATCTCCTCAGGATAAAGCATTCAGGTGAGTTGCTTCACTCAATTTTTTTTAGTTTTATCATAGATTTCAGATGAACCCTTCTTCTGTAAATTGCTTCTGGTTTGAGCACAGGGTTGGATCCAGCCTACTTGTGGCTTACATGTTACATGCCGTGCCTATGTGTCACAGGCCCTCGCTTTCTCAAAGACTTCTTTTGGTATGCTGGGCTTAGCAAGTCTGTGCTGCATTCTTAGAGAACTGTAAGAGGGTGTCACCTTTTACCTGACATACTTTTGAACTGTAAAGTTATTAAACAACCACGCTAACGTAGAATTAAATATTAGCTCCAAAGTACAAGTGCTGTAAGTTAGTGTATAAGATTAAACAAAATGAAAAATCCCAGCTTCACTGCTGCAGCTACCTGGGTTTTTTTTAAAGGTACTCAATTAGATATAGTTTGTTAAATAATTCAGAATCAACTCTATAACATTAATCAATCATGTAAAAGTTCTCAGGTCTTTTAGTGTTGCTTATAGGGACCGTCCCCAAACAAAATTACATATTTTTCCATTTACCTGTTGTTCTTATAATCAATCTTTTGGTGTGGGTTGCAGAGTGTTGGATATATCATCCCTAGAGATGTCTGCCTTCTCTTGAATAAAATTCTAAATTGTATTCGACTTGTGGTGCTAAAAGTGCCAAGAAAATGTTGTCCCCAGCAATGCTTCTTTCCAGAAATCATGACCCGGCTACTCCTTGTAGACCATGTTGGGAGGAGTTTCATGATGGCATTATATTCTCTCTCTTATAGTTCCTACATGAAACTGCTCTGAATAAGGTCTGTGGATTATTTAAAAAATATGGTTTCTGGAAAGAGACATTAAGACCAAACAGTTGTCAGACGTCCCTCAGAATAAACGTCCACTGAGGGGCTCCCCAAAAACTACAATGGCTCTTCTTCTGTTGCATCCACACCACCAGTAGAGACAGTAAATGACATAAGTCAGGCAGTGAATAACCAGTCTCAATCTTATTGTATTTCTTCTGTACAACGAAAGCCTGTTGACGTTACTGTTGCTACATTTGAGTTTTCTGGGTGTCTTTTTTTCATGTTTTTTGGTGTTGGTATTTAAAAAGAATACAAATTCTGGTTATGCATTGGTTGTGGTCGGCGAATCAACTTGCACTTACATCACTCAAGGTTCCTGTTGCCTCTTGTGCATGGAGGGTTGCTACAGATAAAATAAGAGTTAAAAATTTAAATCTCAATGGCTTCCAAAGAATAACAACTGTTCTTAGTTCTTGCAGTGAAACACAATAAAAAGGGGGGCTACGAAAAAGTTCCTCCATTCTGAAAACACTTGGTATTGACTTTTTTAAATGTGACAGCCCCAAGCTGAGCACCATATCGATCTGTTTTGTTCAAGTGAACCAGACGTCTCCATTGGCTGATATCTTTAACACTCAGCGACAATCTAGATAGAGAAATAGCTCTACAGGTGAGAGGAAAAATAAGTAGGGTTGGATTAGGGAAAGCTGACTTTAATTTCAGTGCTTTGTCATGGCTTGTAATGCTTGATTTCTAAATTGCTGATGAGAACTGTTGCTTTTGTTTAGGTTCTCCAAATTATGCTACAATGGGGACGAAAAGGCCCAGCGGCACCCTCTTTGACACTTTATCTAACATAAACACATCTGACCGCAAGCTTCAACCAGGTGGAAAAATCTCCCGGGACCCAAGTCCCAGACCAGCAATGACTGCCCAGTCTGAGCGGGAGCGAGACCGAGAGGAAGACTGGAGGAGGGAGAGAGAAACTGAGAAAATGAGGGACAAAGCAAGATACAAAGATCCTGACCCACGGGATAAGTACTACGAAAGAGACAGAGCTCCAGCACCGCGACCAAGAGAGGGGGAAAGAGAGCGGAGGGAGAGGGAGAGAAGGCAGGATGATAGCAGGAGCAAAAACGGGAGGCCGCTGTCCACTTTGGAGAAGGAGACAGAAAGAGACGTACAGAGGGGGAAGAATAAAAGCGACACTTTTCCCCGGATGAGAAAAAGCAGCCCGGGCCGAGGCAAAGTAATGGCGTCCACCACTGAGATGATTGAAGACAGCAGGAAGAGAGACAGGCCGCAAAGAGTAGAGGCAGATGACTGGGAGAGAGACAGAGAGAGGGCACGACAGAGAGAGAGGTACAGGGACAGAGAGGACATCAAGAGGAGGGGACAGGACGAGGGGAAAAACACTGGAGCAAGACCTGTAGAAGAGGAAAAGGCACGGAAGAGGGAAAGATATCCACAGCCTGATTTTCGAGACGGGAGAAGAGAAGGGAGTGATCCACAGGACAGAAGAGACAGGGATGCAGACAGAAAAAGAGACATGGGAGTGAGGGAGGACAGGGGGCCTTCTCCACACCGGAGAGTAGATAAAGGGATCTACCCAGAGAGGAGAGAGAGGGAGAAAAGGAGAGAGGGAAGGAGGGACACCAGGAGTGAAGGAGACAGTGAAGAGAGAGATATGAGGAGGGAAAGAATGAGGGACAGAGAGAGGCAGGAGTTGACATATAAACACAGCAGAAGTGAGGGGGACAGCGAGGGCAGAACAGAGAGGGAGAGTGACAGAGACAGGCAAGGACACAGGGAGCAGGACAGGCAGAGGTACAGGGACAGGGACAGAGAAGTGGACCGGTCCAGGAGGAAGGAAGGGGAGAGGTACAGAGACCGGAGAGGAGACAGGGAGGAAGACAGGTGGAGGGAGGGTGTGAGAGACAGGAGAGAGGCGGACAGATACAGAGAGCATGAGCAGAGGAGAGACAAAGGGGAAACAAAGGAGAGGGAGGCAGGTCAGAGGAGGGATGATAAGACAGGGAGAAGCAGCAGAACCCAGAGCGGGACGGCTCCTAGGGTGCACCCACGAGCCCAGAGCAGCGGCGAGTGGAGCAGCGACATGGACAGCGAGACGAGATATAGAAGAGGCAGGGACAGCTATGAAGAGAGTACTGCTGAAAGTGACAGAGACGCAGAAGAGCAGAGGAATCCAGCTGCTGGGAGAAGTCAACAGAGAAGTGAGAGAGACAGAGCAGAGATGACGGAGAGGAGGAGGATGTGGTTAGAGCCACAGAGGGGCAAGAATAGTAAAGACGAATTTGTAGACAGAGAGAGACACATGAGGAGGGGAGAAGACGAGAGGAGTTTTGAGACACAGGCAGAGTGGGAAAGAGAGGGGCGGCGAGTAAAAGAGGAACCAGATGAGAGGTATTTGAACCAGGGCAGTTACAGAGGAAGACTCGAGGACAGGGGGTACAGAGGCAGGGAGACAGAGGGTGTAAGTGTAGATGGGGAGGAGGTGGGTGAGGTCTGGGGAGAAGAAGATAGAAGACGGCTGTCTGACAGCGATGGAGGCATAGAGGGAAGCAGACGGAGGGATGCAGCGGGAGAGAACGTGACTGATAACACAGAGGAGAGTGACAGGGAGGAAGAGGGTGGGAGCGATTATTGGGGCCGCTCTGAGAGCGAAGGAGGAAGTGACACAGGGGGGAGGCGAGTTAGAGACAGAATGCTGTCAGGAGAGGACGGCTTTGTCACCGTGTCTAGCGGCGGTGATGAAGAGGATGAAAGAGAGGATGATGAGGAAGAGTTTAAGGAATGCCAGGAATCCTGGGAGGGTGCATACGATGACCCCTCACCTGATGCAGTTAAGGGAGACAGGGGGAGGGAAGAGACACGGCCGATGGGAAAGAAGGAGGCGGTTGATGAAGAGGAAGATGGAAAGCAGCCAAAGTATGTCTTCTGTGTGATTGGGCAAACGCTGCCGAGGTCAACAACTGGCAAGAAGTCACAAGATGAGCACATGGGAGGAGTGGAAAGAAACAACCAGGATGTAGAAAGTCGTCATCTGCGCAGAGATGAGGCCACACAGCAACCTCATGATGACCTGCAGAGTAGAAGTTATGAAAAGCCAATCATCAACAACCAGGACACAGAGAGGAGTGACATGCCAACAGAGGGAAGGCCAGGAGAATCATCTGCACTGGACGTCAGATACAGGAAGTCATCAGAGGGAATGAAGAGCAAAGTGGAGCACCCGTACGCCGAAATAGGGACGATCAAAAGAGACTCACAGACTGAGAAACTCCTCATAGAGTGGAGGGAGAAAAATAAAGAACTGGTGGAGGAAGAGCCAATGCCGAGTAATCCTTATGGGGATGTTTTCTCTCAGGTGAATTTCGAACAAATCCAGCCCTTCTTGGAGGGGATTAACACCGGAGCGATGAGCCCTGAGGAGGTGGAGGCCATCCGGATCCGAATGAGCGGGGCATGGAGCATGTCCGAGGAGCCTAAGCGGCATTCCCAAGCCCCCCACCTTAAATGGGCCAAAAATGTGGTGCGGGAGATCCTGGGGCGCTCCGAGGAAAACACTGTTGATGAACCTAATGCAGAGGTAGAACAAGGGGTCGGCCGGACTGAGGCAGCGATCCAGAACGACAAACAGGAGAAGGAGGAGGAGGAGGAGGAGGAGGAGGAGGCTGCACAGGAGACTGGAGAGCTGTCTGAGGAGCACACAGATCCAGAGCTGGAGGAGGAAGAGCCGTTGGAGGTGGAGGGATTGAGAGGTATGAGGCAGAGCCAAGCCGGCATGCATGCTGACCAGTTACAAGCTATGCATGGTGACACACCTACATACACTCATGCTGACACACAGTTAGACACAGGAGGGAAGGACGGTCACAGTATGGACAAAGAGACTGAGCCGTCTGGTCAGCTTGCGTTAGAAAAAGCAGCTGTAGAGGTGAAGATTAGCCAGGAGGCAGGTGGTGAGGTCAAACTAAAAGAAATGGAGAAAGAAGCAAGACTAGAGAAGGAGGTGGAGATGTATTTATCTGTGAGCAACACGCTGTACAAACCGAGCAGCTGTCCCATTCTTAATTACGAGTCTGTCCTCCACGGTCCCTCCAGAGAGGGACAGGGCCAGGTGGAGGAGACGGGAGAAAGCGAGGAGGAGAAGCGGGGAGAGGGGACAGAGGTGGATAGCAGAGGGGGAGAGGTGGCAGCAGTAAAGAAAGCCGTGACACTGTCGAGCAGCTGCAGTTTCAAAGATTTGGGTCCAGAGGCTCGAATACGGAGAAGGGGGATCCGTAAAACCACTGAAAGAAGAAACGGGGAGCTTGTAGACGTGGACGAAGAGGAAGGTGTTGGAAGGGATCGCAGAGCCAGAGTATTCTCTACAACAGGTAAAAGCAGAAGACGGAGGAGGAGGGAGATGATTTCTGTCTAACCAATCAGCCTTTAAAAAA
>JAOWBC010001592.1:18377925-18389057 GCA_028566105.1 Hypoplectrus providencianus
GTCATATCCTCTGTTTTACCCTCTGAGAGCTTCTTCTTTCATTTTTGTGCTTGCAACGACCACAGAGCTGAAAATCTGACACAGCCATCTTTTAATAGATGATATCAGCGGAGCGATCTGATCCCTCTGCGTTGCAATAAACTGGAAACTGCGTCACAGTGTTGTGGGGAGATTACAGGTAGTGGGTGGGGATAAGTGGAGGTGGAGAGAGTGAAGTAAAGCAGACGCATGAGCTAAAAGGCTCCAGTTGATTCTGCTCTGAGACATAACACGAGAAGAAAGGTGTTTGGAAACTGGAATCCTTTCTGTGATGATTCTTTAATCCCGATTACTAACTCACTAACAACTATTTATTTTTTATTCATTCTATTTATCTTTTCATCCCTTTTCCTGAAGTTAATCCGTCAGTTAATCAGAATATAGTGGACTGATATGCTCTTTTATAACGTTTCCACGAATGGATACCTCTATCTTCCAGATGATGAGGATGATCGCAGCAAGAGCTGGGGAGAAGTAGAGCTCAGGTGAGTGGGACAGCCACACATTAAAACACAGTCATGGCCAAGATGTGTTCAATGGTTTCTATTAAGTTTGTAAAGTTTAACCTTGCACCCTCTGTAGTTCCTATAATGTTAGGGATACAGGTGTGGTTGACAAGATGAAGATGGCATGCAGTGAATTGCATATGAAGTTCTGGCACTGAGCATGTTCTTGTTGTTAAAGATGTGATGGAAAAACACTTATTTGAGCCATGTTTGAGCTGAGACCAGCAACAAATTGTGCCTAAAGTATCAAAAGCAAAAGTCCTCATGATGCAGAACGGACCCACTCAGATTGTTTTAAATATTCTAAATATGGTATTAGATTATTTTTGTTAATGCATTTATGTAAGCAGCATTGGAATTAGAGATAGTGCTCTTTATAACTACTTCATAATCAGTTCTGAGGTTTTATTTAAAAAAAAGTCTATTAACTTTAAATTTATCATGTTTTCATGTAAAATCTCAAAAAGCAACTAAACCTCCAGCTAAATGTAGTAAAAAGTTCAATATTTGTCTCAAATTTAGTGGAGTAGAAATAAAAAGTTACACAAGTCCTAACCCTAACCCTAAGAATGCACAGGTAAAGTACTAATAACTCAAAATTGAACCTAAGTAAAGGATTTAAATGGACCTAAAAAAAAACTTGTTGTGCCTCTTTTCAGGAATGTTTTGGACACAATCGACAGACGGAAAAGGAACTCAAGATTTTTCAGTGAGTATCTCTGCTACAATCTTTATTTTTTGCTTCATTCAGATCCTGCAGCTTAAAGGCATGACATAAACTCTTTAGGAATAAATCTGAAACATCGATTTCATGAAAATTTTGTGTTGTTGTTGTCGTCTGATGGTCAGTTGTGTTTCTGATTAAATCCAAAGATTAGAAAACTGTGTGGGCGCACAGTGACGCGTCTTCGGATCATATCTGCTCTGTCTGTGGTTGGGAAAATCATGACGCGTCTGAGCATTTCCCTTCAGTGTGTGTGTGTGATTCATCTCTGTGTATACACACTCACTAACTGTTTATCTCTCCATCTGAATGTGTTGGCTCGGATGATAAAATAAAATATACACAAACAAAAAGGAAGCTGAGTTATGTCTCACACCATTTTAAATGAATGTTTTAAACAAGCTAAAATGGCAGCATGTCCCTTTGACCTATGATTCACATGGATGTTGCGAGAAATGGGGCAGGAGTGTGTGTGTGTGTGTGTGTGTGTGTGCGTATACTGTGTTTGTGAGTCTGTGCAAGCCAGAGACAGGTTTCTGCAAGTATTCATATTTCCTAACTTGCGAGAAAAACAGCTGCTGCTGCGACTTTGCATTCCGGCAAGTTTGTGTTAAAGGAATGTTGAATGCAAACACTCCTCTTGGCTAACACTGTTCCTGTCTCTATCTGTCTTCTTTTCTTTGCTTCCTCTGTCTCTGCTTTCCCCTCCTGCTCTCTTTCTCCCAGATGCCGCCCAGCTCTACCAGCAGTACAGCGAGGCCGCCCAGAACTTTGAGATCCTGCGTCAGGCCCGCTCCGATGTCGTCTCTGTGTGCGAGGACAACACCCCGTCTCCTGCCCCGTCGCCCCCTCCGGCCCGCAGGCCTCTACCCCCACTCCCTCCTGTCCCGCACCCCCACTCTCTGGCCCACACCGGCTCCATCACCAGCGTCAAAAGCTTGCCGCTCCCCGAGCCACACAAGAGTGAAGGCAGGCCTTCCTCTCCACGTCTGTCCATCTCTCTCACACAGTCTGCGACCCTGTGGCGGGAGCTGCCGGGCGTCAGGAACAGCGTTGAGCTGGAGGAGCTCACGGAGGACCAGAGGAGACTGCAGGAGGTAACGCATCGTCCCTACACACCTGGAAAAATTTTATTGTGCGAAAATCTCCCGTCATTGATTTCCAGTCCTAACTAACCACAGAGCTGCCACAGGGCCTTGAAAGTCTTGGGAAATGGCATGCTTTCAAGATTAGATCTGTGCTTTATTTTGAATGTAACACACTGAAAAATACTTGAAATTCAACAAAATATAATATATAATATATAATAAGAATAACCCAAACCCATTAAATAATAATAATAAAATGATCAAAATAGAGTGTGACAGATATATCTATCTTATTCTAAGTTTTATGTTTGAGAAAGTAGCTCTTTGGGTAAATTTGCGGAGTGGTTAAATGTCAGTGCACAATTCACATTTAAAGGATCTATTCTGATTACAGCTCAAAAAATGAATACATCTGCCATTTCTCCCTGTAAAATCAGTTTTAGCATTAGTTACTCGAAAAAATCCCATATGAGTCGGGCTCCAGATCAAAACATGTTTAGAGTGTTAATCCACATTTTACAGTTGCATTATGAGTAAAAAGTTGAATATGATGATAACAGGTTTGAGAGTCTGGAAAATTTTCTGTTGAGATACCTTGAAAGTGCCTGATAACATGTTTTAAAAAGGTGCACAAACACACATGTATCACGCATTTGCATTTCTTTGGAAAATTACTGACGCAAAAATTGCACCTCAGCATAATTCAGGGAAATCCTCCAGGCAATCAAATGCATGATGATCATCTTTCACTTTTCCTAAAAACAAATGGAGTCATTTGTTTTTTAAGAAGAGAGCCTGTAGGATTTAAGGTACATTTAGATTTAAGATACAAAGATAAAGTGTTTCAAAAGGAAGCCGTCCTGAGCCTGCTGGTGCCTGCACAGATGTTTCGGTTTACATGGTGGAGGAATCAGGGGAAAGGTTTCTGTTTCATTCTTTGCCAAAGTAACTGGCATAACATTCCCACCTCAGTGGAATTCAGGAGAATCCTTCAAGTAATTAAATGCAAGAGGATCCTCTTTTCCTTTTCCTTCAACCTGTGACTTCTCCCATTTATGGTTAGTACGTAGGTACAATCAGTGTTTCTGTTTCATTTTCTGTAAAGTTACTGCCTCGACATTCTTTCCTCAGTGCAATTAGGGAAAATCCAGTGACTCATATTTCACTAACCTGATAACTTCACATGCATTCTGAGCATTTATGTTTGAACTCTGAGTGACAGCCACTAAGTTGTGTCATTTCAAATATTTGTATATAACCAGATTTTTATTTGGCTGCAAGTTAATCGTGGCTTAAGAAGTTGTAAAAGAGACTGGGGTGGTGTCAAACCAAACTGCAGCATAGGAGAAAAGATTAATTAAATACATCGAATGTAACAAGAGAAAATAAATAGCCATAGAATCTGTTAAATGTTAAACACATTAAAACAGCAGCTGTATATTATCGATTATAAATGACACCACTCAAGCGTTAAGCCCTTTGTTCCAGTGATTTGCTGATTCACCCCCTCGTGTTTATTTACCAGTAAAAAGTGAGCAGTCTGTTGTGGGGCGTTGCTTCACATCAGCAGCTTCTTTATCATTACATTTGCTGATTATTTCTGTGAACTGACCAACTAACTTTAACTTGAATAAGCTTTTTTTTTTCCTGTTATTACCTCACACCTCAAACTGCTAAAAACGATGAGAAATATTGAGACTTGCCACATCACAGAATTACCCTGCTGCTGATCCACTTTTCATTGGCGGAGGAGCGTCTGTCTCACCAGCAGGCCTGATTGCATAAGCGTGCTGTGTTTCTCTGGTACTGTAGGAGTTTCCTTCCAAACTATAAAACCGACGATGTGTCTGAGCTGGAACCGTTGTTCTTATTGTGAAATCTTCCCCCTCAGTTAGTCACGTCCTTGTTTAAAGGCCCCAGGCTGCAGAGAATTCACTCTATGTCTAATCTTTTCTCATGTGTTTTTCCTGCTAGGTGAGATTTGAGGTGGTGACCTCCGAGGCCTCCTACTGCCGGAGTTTGGACATCGTTGTTGAACACTTTGTCAAATCCAAACAGCTGGGGGCGCTGTTGACTACCCAGGACAGGAACTGGCTGTTCTCCAGGCTCGCTGATGTTCGAGCAATCAGCCACAGGTCAGAAATGTAAAACCTGTCTGCCTGATAAATGCATCTTAATGCAAATGCATGAATGGTGCAATGTCTAAAAATGTCTAAATGTCAGAGATCAATTAGGGCCTTTATGGTGGAATCTATTATTTACAATTTTTATTAATTATAGTAACTCTTATTGGTGTTGTGTTTTAGCTTTTTATCGAAGCTGGAGGAGCGGGTGGAGGCAGACATCATGAACTTCACCGTGTGTGACATCATCGCTCGGCACTGTCAGCGCTTCAAAATGGTTTATGTGCCCTACCTCACCAACCAGTCGTACCAGGACGCCACCTACCAGAGACTCATGTGAGCCGCTCAGTCAAGCCTCTGAGTTCAGCCTGTCTGTATTCTTTCCATCTTTCTTTACATTAAATCTGTTTTTCTTCCAGGAATGAGAATCAAGGGTTCAGGAGGATCGTGGAGAAACTAGAGAGGAGCCCCGTCTGTCAAAGGCTTCCCCTGCGTTCCTTCCTTGTCCTTCCCTTTCAGAGGATCACAAGAATTAAGCTGCTGGTCCAGGTGTGTGTGAATTTCTGACACAGCAAAAGTTGATGGGTCACAACATCTGTCTATCTCACTCTAACACACACACTCTGCTGCTGTTCTGCACAGAACATTGTGAAGAGAACATCTCCTGGTACCCCCGAGGCGACGCAGGCAATCAAATCTATGAAACTTCTAGAGAAGGTACAAAACAACTCTCACTGGATATTGATCTTGGATATCAATATGCTATAAAACATCCTACATATGTGACAATCTGCCATTTTCTTTTATTCCTCTCTCCTGCAGCTCATTCAAGAGAGTAACGACAGCATCACGCAGATGAAAAGCATCGAGTCGCTGGTGTGTCTCAGTGCGAAGGTGGACTTTGAGTGCAGGGTAAGAAATGAGGGAGAAAATCTCTGTGATCACACTGCTGTGATGTGAACATAACATGGCATTGTTTTAACAAACCTTATTGTCCCAATTTACTAATTTTAGAAAAACGGTTAAGGCCCTTGCACACATGGAAACTTCCCAAATACTGTACTTTTACTTGCAAAAAGTGCTGCTGATTTAATTATAAAACTATTAAAAACATTTTTTGCTTTTAAGAGGACAGAAGGTGGAAATTCTTTCCCCTTATGCAAATGCTGATAGAGATGGCAAATACATGAACATTGTATTTCACATGCATTTTTTTTTTACATAATTATTAACAAATATATTAAATATTGTGATTTTTTTATATACCATGGCATTGATCCCAACCATCACTTCCAGCCGCTTAAGGCCCATTTCCTTGTGTTTGTAGCAGTAGAAAGTAGTTGTGGTTGAAAGCCCCAGAAAAAGAGCTGGAACCAAGACACATTTGTCAAACTTCCACTAAAAAAACAACAAAACAGAAAGTAATGGTGTTATCGTTTGTCTCTGTTTTCTGTGTGTGCTGTTACAGACTCTCCCTCTGATCAGTCAGTCTCGGAGGCTGGTGCGGGAGGGCCCCGTCACTGAACTGATGGATTTCTCTCTAAAGGACACAGAGAGGAATATTTATTTGCACCTATTCAATGACTACTTGCTACTTTCACTACAAAAAGAGTAAGTCAGTAAACATGTTTGAATCTCCATTTGCTACATCCTGGTTTCCTCTTGTGTGCAGTCCTTAATCACCCGTGCAATCTAACCATGGCCTTTCCTTCCTCTAACATCTCTTTTGTGCTTTCACTTCTTCCAGAGGGGGGAGGTTCACAGTCATAGACCACGCTCCTGTATCAGACCTGCGTGCCGAGAACTGTCGTGTCAAACTTCACTCGCTGCAGAAGAACCTGTTTCGCCTGCATTTGACAAACAAAGCCCTGCTGCTACGGACTGACACACAGTAAGAGCCTGAGACCGCGGCAGGGACTCTTCTTATATAAGAGCTGCAGCTACAGGTCGACCAACTGGTCACCTGATGTACAGAAAATATGTTTGCCAACTATTATGATCATTGATGAATCAGTAAAGTAACTAGTCATGAAAAAACCCTGGATATTTTGGACATTTCCCTCTATTTTAGACCATACAATCATTTAATGAATTAATTAATATGAGTAAATTTTAATGGCAATACTTTCGTACTTATGTACATTCAGAATACAGGAATTTACTTGGAATAATTCTGCAGTGTGATATTAATACTTTTACTTAATTAATGGATCTAAATACTTCCTCCACCACTGTTGATAATTCAATTACGGTAATCATTAGCTGCAGCCTTCCCAGTCCTGTTACAAAGAGGCATTAGATACAACCTTATTGTTTTTCTTCCCTCAGGAGTGATAAGCTACGCTGGATATCCGCTCTTTCCCGGCCACATCCTGAAATAGATTTTTCAGCTGCACAAGGTAAAGTATGCAACTTTGTTTAGATGTTGCAAAGGGCTAAGCTGTTGTCTGACAATCCCTCCCTAGTTCATTCATTCCCTACATAATACACACACAATGTCTTCTAAATTCACATTAATTTGCATCCTCGGCGACAGATACTTTGTCACGTGAAAATGTGAAAGATGGAATTGTGGGATTTTGTTTTAATTACCTTTTTTTTTTTTTTTTAGCAAAATTCATGATATCTTTTAGTTTAACTGTAAAAACTGTGTGTCAGTATGTGTGTTTGTACTAAGGAAGTGTAATGAAAGAATATGCCAAATGCATAGTGTGTATTTACAAAAATCTCATTATCAGTTTGAAATATATAAGAGTATTATCTTCGTAAGGTTTTCAATGTAATATATGAGACAAAGAATCAGCAAATTATTGTTTTGGAAAAAGGAGGACTTAATTAATTCATGTACTTTACTAAATTCCATCCCTGGTTATAAAAGTCTCACTTATGACTGCAAGAATATAAATTTCCCTGAACCCTGAATGATTAGACTTCAAGTCATGTGCAGGCTGGGTCAAGCTGTGCTGAGAATAACATGATGTCACTACTGCACTAATAAAAAAACAAATATAACAGCAGCGTGAGGAAAATGCCAGTGAAGTGCAGTTTTTGCAGGCCATGGGTAGCTTGGTCAATTTGTGAGCATAGTTTCTTCAAGCATGGAAATCTGGGTGTGACTTCTCTCCTCTTGTGTCCCTACAGATTTCAAACAGATGCAGTGTATCCGAGCCATTGTTGCCCAGCAGCCAGATGAGCTGTCACTGGAAAAAGCTGATATCATTCTTGTGCACCAACAAAGTAGCGACCGTAAGAGCATTACACTACATTTCCCATCATTCTGTTGTAAATTTTGATATGCAACCTGGTATTATCACAGAATCAGCATTAATTTACTTTTTGTTGCATTGATATTTCCCTCTAGATTGGGTAGAAGGGACCAGACTGTCTGACCGGCATCGTGGATGGATTCCTGAGTCGCATTTGGAAACCATTACTAACTCTAGAGTGCGACAACGAAACCTGTCAGATGCCCTCAAATTGACGACAGCCACTGCTGCTGCAGAGTAAACAAAGGGACGGCCTGGAAGCACCGTGAGAGATCAGCTGTCTGCTTTAAACTGCTGGAAAATGGACTATGGACATTGACTGCTCCCAATGGATTTCTGTCATTGAATTGCTCACAATAGTGCAGCAACTGAAATAATGTAAGAATGCATTGTAATGTAGCGTTCGGTTGTTTCACTAAGTGGAACAGTATATTGCCTTAAAGCAATGCTTTAACTGCTGAGGCTTTCCTGAAAGACATTAAGGACATTGCAACGCTATTAACTGTTATTTACAGTACATTGCAAGCATTGTGTGTGCTGTAATGCACCATTACACTGGTGTTTTAAAAGAACATGATTTTAAAGGGAAATCACCCTCTCCAAGAAATGTTTAGAAAATGTATTATTATTTGTGTATATTGAAGAGACTCTAACAGCTGAGTGTGTGGTAAATGCATGTCTAATAAAAAGTTGGCCCCTGCATGTAGGAGAGCTTACAGAAATCATGCCAAAATGTACAAGATAGTTCAAAGGTGTACAGAGCTTACACAGTGAGGACATTTCAATAAAGTGGAATAAAATCACTTTTACAAGTAAACATGCCTTTTGGGGTGAGCTGTGACTTATTTCTTCATCATAGAAACTGTTATGGTTATTTATATATATAAATGTGAAAAATTGTGCAAGAACAGTAATTCTGCACGTTCCCAGCGAGCATAAACTGTGAGGTGCATGACATTTTTGGCATTGGTCTACAGAAACTGTTTACTGAAGAAAAAGAACAGTGCAGATAATGCACGTAGCATGGCTGAGGCGTGACCAAAGGCGTTACCACGCAGGCCTGGCCCAGTTTTCAGGACCTGCAATTGGTTTCTTGCGCACACTTAGAGAAAACTGGGCAACATGATGCGTAGACTGACTGCAGGACTCATCCAATGAACGCACTGCAAACCTGTCTTTGGTTCCCTCTGAATGGACACATCCCGCTGTCAATCACCCTACTCATCTCTGATTGGCTACAGACGTGGTGGGCGGGCGTTCCAGTATTTGTTGTTGTTTTCGTTCAGCAGAATAGAAGAGTCGACATCTTTGAAATCGATCGCATTATCCTACGTTATGACTGTTTTTTAAACTGATAATCGTCACTTGGGCCATTTTTTTTGGGGAAACTTGACACCACAGGGGACCAGTGGAGTAAATCTGGATTTCGTGTCTTGAGTAAAACTTGTATTTTGTCTTTTTCCAAGGTATGTGAACAGTAACGTCTTTTCCAGCCGTTAGCTGTTAGCGGTTCGCTTTATCGTTATTAGCCAACTCTACAAACAGCTGATTCAGATACAGTTAGCATAAAACACTCTTTGCATGCTTTATTATAGCTGTAGATACACTAGCAGTTGTTTAATTAAAAGGATTTGTGTAATATGGTTGTTTTACTGTAGTATCGGCCTTGAGACGAATGCGAAGTGGCTGATACTGTGAATAGTGACGTGGCCTCACTTCACGATGATCCCAAATCACCGTGTGTCAAGAAACTGCTGATAAAGTCACAACAGCAACTCATACATTTAAAATAAAAACGAGAAATATGTTTTCTTGGTTGTCAGCCGTGGTCGATCTATCAGGGCACACTGTGTACATGAGTGTTTTGGTCCTATCAGCACCCTCTACCCAAAGACACTTCAGGTTACTCCACCCACAGATAGCTCTGTTGTAAACAGTGGCACATTTTGGATTCTTGATATGAAGAGAAAATTGTGGTTATTCTGTTTACAAATGCTCTACACTAACCTTAAATGTTTACAATCTGTAAATGTTTATACTGGCTAATTATGATTTCAGTATTCTGTATGTGTATATATGTATACAGATCGAGGACAACTATCAACATATAAAGAACACACGATCATGTGCATACTATCTGAGTTAAAAAAAAAAAAAAAAAAGCGGCCCTTTATGATAACACAAGAATGCACAATGCTAACTAATTAATACTATTGATCAATTGCTTTAAAAATCAATCGAAAAGTGTGTAAACAAGATCAGAAAATCTCTTTCAGTGACAGAATGTCTCCACAAAATATCCTCCACGAAACACTTGATTAAAAGTGAGCTACATCTCATCTGACAGTAAACAATGCTGGCTCCAAAGGCGGTCAATATCACTTGTTGACTGAGTGCACTGGTTGGTGAAGTCAGCCTGTGCTCTTTCTCCTTTGTCTGCTTGGTAAATAATGCTATTGTAAGTGACTTCATGTTTTTTGTGTTGTTTGTTTCCTCGTGTTGTTGTCAGATGGGCAGTCAGTACCAGCGCTCAGTACCACTCGAGGTGAGGAGAGCAGAGGGAGAGAGGGTCCGGGCCAAACATCCTGACAAGATACCGGTCAGTATGACATCTGAGCCGAGTCAGAAGGTTATGTGTGATGCTAAGTTCAAAACCTGTCTTTATTTAAAGCCAGTTCTCCGAATAACAGACGAGAACTATCAACTCTAAAATTAATTTAAACTGTTCGTAGTGTAGTTTTATTCGTTGTTGATGTACATTTTGGCACACAAACACATTCTTACTCTGTAAGTGAAAACTGATTATTTTTGGGTGTTTTCCAGATCATTGTGGAGAGGGCTCCGCGGTCACGAGCTCCTGAACTGGACAAGAAGAAATACCTAGTGCCCTCAGATTTAACAGGTGAAATGCTCAAACGCATGCCCAGGTTTATTCTCCTACATAACTAAAAAAATCTCAACAATGACACAAACTTGTTAAATTAGTTTTCTACATAGCAGTAGAAAATATTGATGCTACAGAAAATGCAGAATTCAAAGAAAATGTGGCTCCTGCATAAAATGTGACAATTTTATTTATGGTGATATGACCCTGGTCAGTTTCTGAGGCTGGTATTATTTTGAAGTACACAGAAACACAGAAAACAAGTATGTGGCCATAAAACCCTAAGATTTGTTTTATTTTTTAAAAGTAATTGTAACCTATATCAATATTAAATGGGCCTTTAAACATTAGAGAAATTAACCCGACAGTGCCCTCTACTGGATAAATAATGTAATGACTGATTTAATTTAGATTTATATACTTAGAACAGAGTTATCTATTTTTCTTAATTCTTCTTTGTAAAACTGCAGCAAATTGGAGAGTAAATATTCCACATGAACGG
>JAOWBC010001592.1:18396780-18421618 GCA_028566105.1 Hypoplectrus providencianus
AAATCCTTTAATTAACAAATCAGCTTAGCTTGAGTAACTACACTTTATCTATGTAGTATCTGGTTGTTTGTTTGTTTTTTTAAATAAAATTTGATTAAGATGTGTTGACTATTTCATCTATGGTTAATAAATATTTGGGTAATTTATATTTATAAGTAATGATACCTAACTTTACTTCATAGAAATTTTCACACAAGAGATCACCATAATATCCCATGGTTGCATTTGTTCATATTTTTGTTTGCAGCTTTTGGGCAGACTCTGCATCAGAAGGGAATTGTGGGATACTTAACAGTGAGAGTCCACCTGAGAAGAACTGGGAAAAAGCTTCCTGTGAAGTCTACACCTACTTCATGTGTGAGCTGCAGATGTAATAGCCACTGTCTCTTTTTAAACAGAATAATCCTATCCTCCATTACATTTCAAATCATGTCTCTTTCTACTTCACATGTAAATCAGTAATATGCAGCAAAAAAATACTTTTTAGATTATAGTTTTATATTGATGCTTTCAGAGTAGATTTGATGTTTTATTTTTTTGTATATTGTATTTTCTTGTAGCATTCCCTTACCTTATGCTTTTAAGCATTTCTGTATAAGCTCTAATCAGGGACCTTGACTCTTATGTACCGTATGATTCTAATAACTCCTGTCTAACTTTTCCACAAACGAGGACCAGTACGTTTGTTTGTTTTAACGAGGTTTTTATTCTCATATAAAATGTTCATGCTACTACATAATAAGTAGAATGTCTATGTTTCCCTTTATTCTAGCTTAGCAAACATTACTGTTACACATTTTTTATGTTGCTATAAAAATAACTCACTCTTTTCTATAGCATAATACTGCAGGAACAATTGCACTGTTACACACATATATATATATTTACAGATAGAGCAGGTTGCACCCTCGTCTTAAGTTTGTTCGTCGTCACTTTACTTATATATTTCGGACTGATGATGGAGGAGATGCAGAAGGGAATGCTCTCCAGGTTCAGCTGGAATCTCTTCCTAAACATATTTAATGTCCTGGTCCTCCTCCAGCTCATCCGGCTCCATCTCCAAACCCAAAGCGCTGTGGCGAATCATCTGCCACCCTGTGAGAGACTTCCTGTTAAAGCCTCTGTTTTTAGGTCTGAGCTTTGGGGTCCCTGAGATGGACCCCTTCATTGTATCAGTCTTTTCCACTCCTTCCTTTTCTTCATCTTTGGAGAAAGCCTTGACGTAACGGCGCATCTTTTGCAGCATTGGGTCGTTCCTGTCCTCGACTCTGCAGGGACAAATGAATGAAAGCAAGTTCGTCACTGTTGCTTTTTACTATTTTAATTATCACCATGAATTCACTGAACCACATGTGAGAACTGAACCCAGTGTTGAGTGAACTGAAAGTGCATTGAACACCTCATCTCTGCTTCCTCTTGTCCTTGCATCACATCCATTATGCAGGACAAGTTGTGATGCAAAAGAGGTTTTGGAAACACAGTACACACCCTCTCAAATAACCTTAAACTGAGATAAGCTCTCATTACATTATCAGGTATGATATTATACAGCTGTTTTCACAGGCTGAGCATCACCGCCCACACGGAGTAAACTAATATGTAAATTTGGTGGATGCTTCTATAGTATGTTGTCCACATGAGATTGCATGTGTGAAGCTGCATGTGGGTGGAGGAGGTGCGATAATGATAGATCTGTGAGAGTGAGAGTTGCGCTTCTTACTCACAGCTCCACATACCCCGTGGCTGCATTTAACACGACTTAGGTTGTGGTCGGTGGACAAACCTCTCTGTATGATTATTTAGGGCAAAAATAGCAAGCCTAAAAAAAACTTTAACTGGTGATGTCACTTCCAGTAATATCCTGATGTAGTATCTGGTTAATTTAAGGGAATATAGTGGCCGTAATACAATAAAAATTCATAAATCATAATAATTGAGTTTAGAATGAGCTGCTTATGTTATATTTACACAGGGAGTGTAGAGTTCTCCTCTACGAAGTCATGTTGAATTGTCATGTTTATACAGGAGCCCAGAATGGGCAAACCAAGCTATGGCTTTGAGTAAAATATTAAGTGAATCTGTTCCAGATAAATATAACCCTGATAATTAGCTAAATGCACCCCCTTTCATGCTTCTGTTGATACTGAAATGGTGTCTCACCTGAGGTACCAGCGCTCCCTTAGACCGTAGTTGAGCCCACACACCCCGAGCCGAGGCCACAGGCAGCGCGGCAGCCTTCTCTCCAGCATCAGAGTTGTGGCTACCACCTGCAACACACGCATAACACAGGGATGATGAGGTGTTCCTTTTCATTTACCTGTGTTTTTTTTAGATAATAGTCCTTAGATGTGTGTATTACCTGAGTCCTCCAGAGCTCGTCCCTCTCCTGGGCCACCCTCCAGTGTGTGTCACTCATCATGGCAATGAGTAGATTCAGCAGGAGGATGTAGGAGACAACAGAGAAGGTGCAGTGCAGCACATGGACTATCGGAGGGGTGGCGATGGTGTGGTCCACCGGCAGATCAATGAGGCCGACGCTGAGCTCGAACTGGGAGAACAGGGTGATGGGGAAGGAGCGATACGCAGGAATGGACTCCGGCTCCTGCGTCATATAGACCATCCACAGGGCTGAGAGGGAAATAAGTATGTTAGGGAGCAGATATCATGGTATTTCATGGATTTCTTGTCTTAGAAGCTGTGTGAGGGTTAAATACTTGTTTGTACATGTCGCCCAGAATATACTCACAGGTGGAAAAACCAATGAGCACAATGAAACTCAGCCACATAAACTTTGTCAGGTCGCCAAATATAATCTAGAGGGAAATGAGACACATGGTAGGTCAGTCTGCAAACACAAATAGGTGAACCGCAAAAACCAAAACAACAACTCAATACATCTGCTTCAAAAACACTGCAGTACAGCTGTGTGTGTGTGTGTGTGTGTGTGTGTAGTGTTAAAAGTTTCTACTCCTGCATGACTCACAAGCTTCTATAGCGTGCCACAGTGTGTGTGTGTGTGTGTCCTACCTTCTGTATCATGATGACATATGGGCCGAGCATTTCAAAACCTCGGGCGAAGAACATGACGTTGCTCCAGCCGAGGACCAAACACACAGCCATCACCTCGGCCTCCCCCTGCACCTCGCATGCCCTGAACACACACAGCAGCACCACCAGGCAGGCGTAGCTGATGCTGGGCAGAGCAACAACAGGGAGGTTAAGAGGAGTATATATTTTTTTAGAGCAGGTCACCCCTCTAATGCAAAGTTAAGGTTAGACTTATAAATACAAGCTGTTACCAAAAGAACTTTAAGGCCAAAATTATTTAACGAGGCTTTCTTTTTAAGATACTTAATCTAATTTCTACAATTGCTTGCTTGTTTAGCATCCGGCTGAAATGCATTGTTCAGGTGGGTTTTAAAAGAGACCTGAATGAAGGGAACTTCTTTTCTACCATTGAGTTTACTAGCACATCCTGACTAAGAGACATATTATATTTATGATTATCTTATCAAAATTTCTCAGAAAATTGCTAAATAAATTAGTTTGCCTGTTTTGTTTTTTTGGGGTGGCAACTTTGATAGGGTTTTTTTAATAGTCATACATGCTTTGTGCTTATATTTGTTTGTATTGTATTGGGTTGTATATAAAACGTGGGCAGCTGCTTTATTATATAGTCAATTTTAATATTTATATGTACATATATATAAAAACAAAAGGGTAGGAAAAAATAAGTGTTTACTCCTTCCTGCTCCTTTCTGACTTTTAATATTAAGTGCTTATTTATTGAGACTGGTGTGAAGGTTTCTTAAAGCCTTTCCTTTTCTGTTCTTTATTACATTAATAACATCATTGCACTTAGTCATAAGGCCTGCTTGCTTTTATCTGTTTGTTTTTTTAAGCATTTGTTTATAGGTCTTTTTTTTAATATATATATTCAGTGTTTTCCTCTCCTGATGCTTGGCTTTTCATCTAATTGGTTATTTAGTTGTTTTGTCTGCAAGCTTTACTGATGCAGTGCAAGTCTGTTTAGCAAAGAGAGAGAAGGCTCTGTGAATCTAGCTTACATTCAGATCTTCAAAGTATATGTTTTATTTTAAATAATAATCCAGACAGAACAGTTGGGGTCATGACCCCCAGGTTAGAAACCAGTTTTATAATTATCGGCTGTGCTAAGATTTGTTTCTACTCACAGGATAACGTGGAAGGGGCCTCCCAGTGCTGTCTGGCCAAAATATCTCTTTGCCCCCACTCTCAGTATGTCTGGGATCTGTTGGAAGAGTCCAGGAGGATGTGAATATATATTTTATATACATTCAAACAGGAGGTTAGAAGATGGAGCATTTCTCATAAACTCACCTCCAGTAGCAGGATGACAAAAGCTCCCAGGACGCTGATGATCTCACCCGCCAGCCGCAGGTTGTCTTCATGTGTCACATAACTCTCCTGAAATGCATTAATATTAAAGGCATATTATTATTAGACTGTGTGTCATATGCAGGTGCACAGTTTGACATTTACACAGGCACAGCATACATATGAATAGATAAAACCCAACTATGAGCTACAGGAAAGCTATTTGTGTTCGTGGTAGTTTTAGGACTGGATATTTATGCATCAGCATTGAATGAGAACCCCTTTTTATGCGTAAATATCCATTAAGCATGGTTTGTGGGTCCAGTATGAGAAAAAAAAATGATCAAACTGATATATGTTCTAGATGTAAAATACATTTGTTAGATATATTTTTTTTAATCCTACACAACAAATATGCCAAACTATCCAGTAAAACACCACCATACTGTTATTTACTGTAATGTATACAAGAAAACTATAATGTATTATATATATGCTAAAAACATGTACAACCAGAATCTGCAAAGTAACTGAAATAGATCAACTGGAGTAAAAATACAGAGTAGCATAAAATAGATGTACTCAATGAAAGTAGGCCTATGATTGTACTCAAGTACTGTGTTAAGTAAATAAACTTAGTTACATTCCACCAGTATGTATGATCCAGTATGTATATTATGAAACATTATAGCTTTATGTGCCCACACTGAAATGTCACATTTATATATTTACACACATGGAGTGTTTTCTGGACCCGGATGGTTTTGTCCATCTCTGACTGGGTGTAGTTCTCCGGAGCGTCCTTCAGGGGGCGGTAAGAACAACACAGTGTGAAGGTCCCGATGTACAGGAGATACAGCAGCAGCAGCAGCCTGACGCAACAAAGGAGAGAAAAAACACGCTGTTAAACAAGACAGGACATGAGTTCAGCTCACAAATCTGACCTTAAACATCAAACCTTACCTGAAGTAATGTTTCCCATACAGGTTCCACTTCAGACTCACCAGCTGCCTCACAGGGGTCACCTCCAAGACTCTTCTTGCCTGGTGGGAAAAAACTACACTTAATTTCTTCACATGACATTTTCATCACTATTTCTGAGCAAAAAACGGCATCACTTCTATTGTACCTCTCTCTGGTGACTGGCCACAATGAGCTCCAGCACTGACATGTCATCTGCCCAGGAATCGATCTCTGTCAGGTCATACAGGTTAGAGGTCAGCGGGCCCAGACTCCACTGGACGACACGTCTTTTATTAACCAGGTGCTGAAACGCCTGAGAGACGGAGGGAAGCACAGCAGTGAGGACAGGATTAGTGAAATAATCTGCTCCACCTTTCATGTTTGGCTTTCACCCTGTGAGCCCCCCTGCCCCGCCCTCTCCTCCGGCTCCACTCACCACAATGTTTCCCTCTTTGGCAGCCAGTTTAAAAGGTGTAAGGCCTCTGTAGTTGGGCACCATGTCGAGTGGCACCGACTGGTCCAGCTCTGCATCGCGTGCCATAATGAGGTCAATGGCCTGGCACGCTATCGTCTTGTTGGGCTGCAGAACCAGAATGTGAAGCACTGTGTTGCCTAAACAGGAAAGAAAAAAGTGCAGATAAGAAAATAAGGCCATTAATAATCAAAATATCATGCAGATGTGAAGTAATGCTGTAGGATGTATTTCACACCTCTGTAATCCTGGATCCTGGTGCTGGCGCCTGCATCAATCACCATAGAGATTATGTCCTCATTCCCAGCACACGCAGCAAAAGACAGGATGTGCTCACCTGTTCAACAAATGCACATTTTCAAAAACACCATCTGTTTTGTGGCATTTCTTACATATACATTTTTGCAGAAACACTCGTGAGGAGCGATTTGGGGTTCTCAGTGGCTGCAGCAGGCCCACTACCTCCTTACCGTAATATATGAGTCCTCCGATCCTCTTCCTGAAGTACAGACCGGTGACTCGAGGCGTGGCCACGTCACCGCCACGACTAATCAGATGATGAACCAGATTGATGTTCTGGTTCACCACAGCGATGTGGAGAGGAGTTACACCTGAGACAGAGCAGTCCACTGTGAGTTTACTGTTTCTAGTTTCCTGTGCAGTGTTAGTGAGGCCTGTTCCAATGAGAAAACTAAGTTACCTGTAACCAGTGGTGGAAGAACAAATTCAATCATTAACCTAAGTAAACATTTAGTTTTTTGTTGTTCTGAATTTTTTAAAGTTCAATCCAGCTCCTATAATATGTCTATACTAAACAGTGTTGTAAGAATGTGTCCACATTAAAACCACAATTTCCGATGCCAAAGCCATCACAGAATAACACTATGCATTTTCTATGGGGAATTACATGCTTTTTACGTTTGCCTGGTTTTTACTAAGAGTATTGCTGATGTACAGTATTATGGATCATTGCAGTGTTTGATGCAATACATCAAAACTAATGTTGTTGCCAATCGCTGATTTGATCCCGTAGGACTTAGTATATAGAACTAATTAATTTTGTGTTGTTGCAAATGAATGAATGATTAGTAGCATAATATATAAAACTAATACTAATATACTACGCAGTGTTTTCTCCACCTCTCCTGTGGTGCCACTTGTCCTGCATGTTTTAAGCGCTTCCTGCTTCTTCACAGCTGATTTGAATGATCAGCTCGTTATAAACTCCTGATGCTGATAATGAGCTGATCGTTTAAAGCAGGTACAGATCTAAAACATGCAGACAATCAAAGGTACAAGAGGGAGTTTTTTTTTTTTTTTGATGTACAGGGGTGAAATACAGTACTGGAGTACAAGTACTTAGTTACTTTCCATCACTGGCTGTCCAAATGACCTGTGTGCATCTATTTAATTTCTAGTAATGGAGAAAAATTCTACTGTTTCTTTTGATGTTTCCTGGTTGGATGCTTTTTTTTTTTTTTTTTTTAAATAATTCCAATTTTGGTCTGAAAACTTTGATTCATATTAGGTGGGAAAGAGGTTTGACTGACGTAAAAAAAAATGAGTGAAAGCAACTTTGTAAAAAGGCAAATTGTTGCAACTTTTGTTTTGGTATTTATCGTGCTGATAATTGCCTGTATCTGCTATCATTTACAGCAAAAACCTCAGATTTTTCTAATTAGTTCAATTACTGTTCTGTATTATCATTCGATTACGTTCATTATGTCTTTCGTTAGGTAAACAACCTTTAACTAGATGTTTGTTAAAGAAGAAAAACTAATCATGTCCTGTGTTATCATATTTGGAACATTTAAAATAGTAATAAAAGGCTTTCCTTTGTTTTTTAAATGGAGATAATCCATTATTAATCTTAAATGCTATCATGTAATGTTCACTTCAAATGACACTTTCTAATCTGAGAAAACAAAACTAACTTGAATCTAACATAAATGTTAAGAGACTGCTAAATGGTGAAGTTCAAACTGTTAAATCTTAATGGACTACCAATCCTTTTCCTCTTTGTCTTTCATGTCAAATCTAAATTTTCTTTTTTTCTGCTCATAAAAGTAATAAATGTACCCCTGAACACAGTCAGTAAAACTCATACTGCATGATGTGTGTTTTCTTGTATCTGTGGGTTTTTATGTTTTGAAACCTTGGAAGAGCTCAGAAGTCATGGGCTCGTTGATGAGTTCAGGAGCTCCGTCCATCAGAGCCACAGCGGCGTCCAGGTTATCAGCCATCACAGCAACGTGAAGCGCCGTCTCACCGAGAGCTCCTGAGTAGAAGGATCATAAATGTTTTCACACATTTGAACTGCAGTGCCGTGAAATAACAAAAGTCACAGTTCACAGCAAAGCTCCTTACCTCTCTCAAAGATATTGGTGGAAGCACAACTCAGCAGTTTCTTAATACAGCCAACACTGTTCTTTTTAGCCGCATAGAAGAGAGGAATGTCATTAATGCTGGAAGGGAAAGAAGAACAACATGTGTGTTAGATTTAAAAAGGTAAAGCCTTACACTAAGATATCATCTAAGTTATGATTGGAAGCAGTGGAAAATTCAATCTAATATGAATTTCTTACAATTTGGTGTGGAGCAGAAAGGTCTCATCCAACATCTCGTTCCATCCTTTCTTGTTTTGAAGACGAAACCTCAGCTGGCTCCACCAATGGTTGAGCTCGCTCGGAGCCGATCTGGCCAGAGACGGAGACATTGACACCTGATGTTTGACTGAGAGAGACATGAAAGATGAGAGAGAAGCAGAAAATTGAAAATCAACAAAGAAATAAAGTGTAGAATCACACAGGTGTCATTTAGACCTTGTGATGTATTTAGTTGTTGTTTTTACATAGTAAAATCCAATAAAATTACATTAAAAAAAACACAAGAATCTTACCCTTAAACAGTAAAAGTGCCGCTCCTCAAATTCTGGTGATCCTCAGTCATAACACTGCCAAAGTTTGAAGCTACACCTGTGAAATGTCCCTGAGGAGAAGTGAAATCCCTGTGGCATCACCATTATATATGGCCACAGCCATGAGGGGAGGAGGCATGCACAGGGCCCGAGGATGAATGGGCGGAGAGGCAGCATGAGTGAGCAGCGGACAGGTAAGACAGCGAGAGTGACGCGGTAATGAGCAGGTGGACTTTCACCGCAGGTCACAGATCCCACAGGGAAAGTTGCCGTCCGGCCCTGAACTCCTTTATCATGCTGATCTGAAGTTATTGTCTGAATTCTGTCATCTTAAAAGTGAAGTGACAGTAGTCCAGTCCGTAATCCCAGTGTATCTCCCTGTTAACACCAGGCCTGTCTGCATTCCACCAACCACCACCAAAACCTGCACGGCCACTATGAAGATTCTGCGACATCATGACAGCCTGCACATTGTTTCCTGTGAACCGTTAAAGGAAACCTGTTTGGAAATTGCAAGCTTGTATGTCTGAGCCAAACCTGATATCAAAGCATGATTTTGTCCCGGCTGCATGGCTTCTGTTAGAAGGCAGATTCGTCAGAGTCAAACTGGGATTATTCCGAGTAAATGCAGACATGATGTGTGACTTTCCAAACATGCTGCATCCTGAGCAAACAGGCACAGAAAAACTACTTTCATTCACAATGATTTAACATGTTGAGCACCATTGATGTGTCAACAGGCATGATCACAAACACGGTAATTGCCACATGACAAAGACCATAATGAGCATTTTGAGGTTGGAAACATCATGTCACTTTTCCTCTCAAGGCTGAAAACAAAGCTAATGTTGAGTTCTGATATATGATATTTATATTAGCTTCTGCTGCCAGCAAAATAAAAGGAACAGATAGAATCACAGATGACCACTTCCACATAGGAATTATTTGTAAACTGCTGAATTAGTAAACTTCTCAAACCTCCCTGGTTATGTCAGATGTCTTGTTGCAGGTGTTTTGCTGCACCATTTTTAGGCCGTGACTCACAGGCCGGTCAGCCACAGGATGAGCCGGGCTTATGGAGACTGTATAGGAGGCCCTGATGATGGCTGCCGATGTGGCCGTCATTTAGTATTGTGGAGATAATAGCTGTTTACCGAACGGAGAGCACCGTTTTGAAGTCGTGTCATAAAGACCGGTGGTTTCTACTCTGTTAATGTCTTTATAGAGAGACAATAACACCGTAAAAAAAACATGATTTTGTGGTTTGTGTGTCTACTGTTTCTTTCACAACACTTTGTTAATTTGAGCCGGGACACCACAGAAAACAATTATTAGAGACGGCTCGGGGACGTTTGTGACAGCGGACAGGTGCTCTTATTCAGAGTGACTTAACACAATACAGCTCAGTTATCATGACAAAAGCATCACACACACCGTGGGTTCAAGCAGTTCAACGTGGAGCCATCCTTTATAATCTTAATAATTTTTTCTATTTCTATAGTCCTTTAAAAAACGATCAAAGAAGCTTGATGCTTATGAAACTATTTTTAATTATAAACACTTCAGCTTCACCTCTAAAGGTTCAATAATATTCTAAATGGTTTTTTTTATCAAATGCAAAATCATCTTAAAAGGCAATTTTTTCTGAATGCACCATGACGCCAAATGGAAAATTCCACATCTTGTGAATAACTCTTGAGACATGTCAGTAAATATATTAGCTAAGTAAAAAAATATCTGCCACTGTAATATTTCAGCCTGTAATCTGTGAAAACCAACAAAAAAATCATTACTAGTTGTTGTTTTGGTATTTAGTTACTTAAAGCCACTCACATAAAAAAATCATACGTAACATTATCTGTGCCTCGAAACTTCATTCTGAAATATAAAATAAGATTGTGAAGGTTTGAACAGTGTAAGCGTGTCTGTAAAAAGTGACCCAGCAGAGTGACATTGAGTTCCTTCTGCAGCCTGATGCAGGAAACCACGACATAGTGCCTGCAGGATCAGACTGGCACAATAATGCGTAAGCGGTCCTGCTATCAGTCCAGATCTGCTGTGATATCAGCAGCAGCGGGAAATGTGGGAAACCAGGGTCTGTCCTCAGCCTGCTGCTGATCCCAGCAGATCCCAAACTCAGATTTAACTCAAACCTGCTGATCTGTGGAACCTGCAGCAGGCGGAGTTCACTCCGTAGCCCGCTGAAGGTGATATCATTTCATCAAGGTGACTACATAAATATTAGTTTAGCAGCTGCATTCAAGTCAAATCTGCTGTAAAGGTCCATGTCTTCCTAATGGACTGTGGCTCACACAGATCTGGTTTTAACCACATGAACCTGCTTAAAACATTACAGAATCTTTATGAATCATTATCTTGTCATTTGTTGTCTATTAAAAAACCAAACCATTAGGCCCAGACAGATAAATTAATTATTAAGATATGCTCACTTGTTAATGCTCAAACTCTGTGTTGTCTGTCATTAAGTGATGAGAATCGGAAAATGAGAATATATCTTCCCCTTCTTACTTCTTTTGATGAGCAAAATAAGTAAATAATTAATACATTAAGCAAATAAATTAATTAATCAACTAATTTATGACAGTATTTCAGTACATTTTACAAGTATTTTCAGTTCAAGTTACTTTATACTTCTAATCTATTACATTTTAATGCATATATTGTACTTTTTACTTGACTACATTTATCCAGCAGCTTCAGTTACTTTACAGTTAAAGATTACAGATTTAATAATAAAGAAAAAAAACATTAAGTGGTCAGACATCTTTTTAATTAAACCTCATTACAGTATATTAATTAGGTAACACTAGCCCTGCCTTGAGAAAATTAAAGTGCTACTAACATAAATGCATCATTATTAATCATCTAATAATACCATTAGGCCATTTAAAACAATCAGAGTTGGTCCATTCTCAACCACTTCTTTCACTTTTGATACTACATTTTGCTGATGATATTTAAAATAAATATAAATCCTTTGTTGCATCTGAGAGCAGCATGGTGCCACTTTGGTCCACATGAAAACATCTCAACAGTCACTGACCTTTTTCACAGCCAGTGTTTTGACATTCACAGGTGAATTTAATTTCATTAATGATGATTACTGTGCCTGCTGGCTCACTGGAGAAGCTGACTGAGACCGAGCCGTCGCTAACAGTATCACCTTCAGCTGTGCTTCCACTGCTCTGACCAGTCAAAACATCTGATGGGAAAAAGCTCCATGAAGTCTTTTCACTGTGTCTGTCCACTGACCTTTCCTGTAGCGCCACCATGAGGTTGGCATGTTTGGGTTTTAAGTGAAATTCCTCAACAGGTGTTGGGTGGATTTCCATGACACATTCCTACAGAAGCCCTGAGAGGAAGGTGTGGAGAAAAAACATCTTGTGATCCATTTTCTTTATCTGATTTACCATTTTTTGTGTGTGTGTGTGTGATCCTTCACATTTGAAGAAGATGGCTAGTGAAATAAATCTTTAATTTTGTTTTTCATCTGTAAAAAAAAAAAAAAAAGATGGAAAAAAGTAAGTTTTGGTTGGTTTCCTTTCCCTTTGGTCATTTAATTTGCTGTTGAAAAGATAGTAAATCATGAGATGTTGCAATGTCATCACAAGCCTATCTACATTGGCAATAACACTGTATTGAGACTAAAGTATCATGATAAAATCATATCATGGATATCATGGAGCCTCTGGTGGTTTCAATACTCTCAGAAAGAGCATGGCTGTTTGATTCTTAGTCCTGAATACTTTTCACATAATTTTTCTCCAAATACTGACAAGAAAATTACCTTTTTACCAAATTTGAGCAGCTGTTAAAACACTCTGATTAGGAGCAGGTTCCAAACAAAAAAAAGAAGTAAAAAGCAATATATTAAATAAAATCATATTTATTTTACAAATTTGCACAGTTATGGAATAGTGAACACTCATACAAGTAAACACAGCTAATAATGTGTGTAGCCTGACACACTTGTCTCAAACACACGCACACACTCCCACATGCACACGCACACACACACACACATACACACAGCGTCATGTACAGCATATACCTGATGTACACTTTAACAGCCTCATTTACAGCACAGACACACGGGTACATACTTACAGAGCATTTCGCTTTCTTCCTTCAAGTGTAAATCAGATCCGATTTTGTCCGTCTTTCCCATTTCACACATTCACAACGCTTCAATGACTCAGTGTCTTTACTCTAGCAATCAAACAAAAAAAAGAGGTGAAGTGTGAAATGTACACATAAAGGTGGGTGCTTGTTCGGTTCTGTTTTCGTCGCAGATGGACGATTTGTGTTTGCGGCTGAGGTGAAGTTTGTAGTTTTACAGTACATGAGCTCTGTTGTCGCTGAGAGACATGAGAGTGAGAGTGAGTCGTACAAGCTGGGCTGCTCTCAAACCCTGGATATGTCTTTTAAAGAGGGGAAACATGGCTTACAGGTTGCTTATTTAACATTTCATGGCAGTAATTCATATCTAACCTCAGGGTTTGCAGTACTGATTATTTTGGACGGGTAGTTTACAGCATTTTATTGAGCAAACTGTACATTTTTCTGAATGCCTTATAAGGCAAACTGTGGGCTGCTAGGTAGTACATTGTTTCCTTTTTTTCAGTTTTTAGCATTTGGCATTTTAAGTAGAGAGGAAGTGATACAACTTTACAAACAACTAAAAAAAATATTAGAAAAAGGCTTTGATTGTCTTCACGCAATTCTTTGTGTGGAGGGATCTCCAGAAGTTAACAAAAACATTTTCATAGTTTTTTTGTACTCAATGAGGGCGGGGGAATTGAAAAGTTTCATGGAGGGACAGTAGTGGAAGAGAGGTGAGAGGTAGGACTGCAGATGGGTGAGGAGAGAAGAAAGCAGACGACAACAACGTGAAATTTAGTGGAAAAACATTGAGGAATCTCTAAAGTCCTTCTTCTCCTCGGCAACTCCCTAACCTCATTTTGACCTGGACTGCAGCTCCCATAGTGCATCTCTCCTCTATTTTGTCGTGAGTGACTGGCAGGAAGTCCGATTGTCTTTTTCACGCCTTCTGGTTGTCGTGTCGGTTGAAGTGTGGATGAGCACGCGGAGTGGCACTCGATGCTTTTCCTTAAACAGAAACTGATTCTCTTTATGTTTTGGTTAAAGAAGTGCTCCAATAATATGAATGAAACCGGACACAACAAGCAGAGGAATGTGAAAACCACAGAGATCCATGGCACAGGTTGTTCTGTGGGCGGATTTCACACCTCCACCTGCCCCTGCGTCAGATAGGCTCGGAGCTGCTGGGCCGCGCTGACGATCTTCCTCTGGTGTCCCAGCAGGTTCACCCCGAGATTCTGGACATCGCTGAAGGAGAGAGCAGATGAACGGGAGGTTCAGTTCATCACTTCAGCTTGGTTTTTGTCCTACCTGATAATTACTCAGTATGTCTTTACCTTTGCGGCTCACTGGCCTTTTTCACTTTTATTTTTTGGATGTAACTGCATATGGTATACATTTTGGCAAGGGTGTGAGTTTTTGCATACTGTGTGAAAACTTTATCTTATTATCTTTATTTATTTATTTGTTCAAATCAAGTTTTCCTACTGTGCATTTTTTAATGTGTATAAACACCAAAAAAACTAGCTTTAATCCAGAGAAATTGTCTTAAGTGGAATGATAATCTCCTTGAAACAAAGAAAATGCATCAACCCTGTTCTAAATAAACCTGCATTGATTACCAGATAAATACAGAAGAAATTCTTACAAAGTCTAAAACAGATTAGCTATTTTTAGCTCCACAATACATTTGCACTGAACCTCCATATCTGTCCCCAGGTGACTCAGGTCACAGCTCCTCTCAGTCCCTCACACGTGACCAAACACCAAAGGTCGACAAGCTATTTCTGTCCCGGCTCGCAGGCTGAGGTCTAGTCTTTCATCCAACACTGACAGTTTTTAATCAAATTTATAAAAAGTGCCCCATGGCCTTTGTCTTGTCTTGTTTAACTTGTTTTTAACATCATCCTCCATCCTAGTTTAACCTCACAGATCACAGGAGGTGCTGGTCGACTGGTGCCTCAGTTTTTTAGTTTGTGTGCATTATTGTGAGACTTAGGGCTTGGACTGGATCCTCCAAAGCCAGACAATAACACACAAACTAAACAATCGAGGTAGCAGTAGACCAGCAATTCCCATGTTCTGCAAATTTAAATTACTGTTTTTATGAATGGAGTCTGGAGGCTTCTGTGGCAGACAACAGTTCTCCCTGTGTAGGCTAAACAGTCTGATAGCAAGGTAAAACAGTGGAAATATTATAAATGTAGTGTACACTTAAACTTGTGTGTTTTTTTAATTGGCTAAGATACATGCCTCAGTATACAGCTGCATTACTTAGCTTCTGTGTCTGTTCTCTGTACTGTTGATTCTCCAAACTAGTGGCCTGTCAACTGCCATCTACTGTAGGAAATACATTTCCTATGGATAAGTACCTCATATAACCCCAGTTCAGAAAAATCCAAACAATCCCTTAAGCTTAGGATTTTATGTCAATACACAAACTGTGTACGCTTCAGATTAGTGGGACTGAGTTTAAGACTCTTTTTGGATGAGCCTTCCAGGAGAGTCTGACATTGAAGATTTAAGAACTGTCAAGTTCTTTTTTTTTCATAAACAAATTGTGTGAAATAACCGTGGAAAAAAACAGAAGACAGAAGACAGAAGATGTCCCACCTCTCAGAGAGAGGTGGGACATCTTTCACATTAGATGGGCTTTGGAGCATAAGAACTGGTGTTCTTTAACCCAAAGGTTACAGGTGGCCATCCATACTCACTCCATGTTGAGCCGGCTGACTCTGTCTAATGTGTCCAGGTTTGCCTGATCAAACTCTTCCTGGTATCTCTCCATCCTCAGAGCCTTCAGCCAGTCGCTGACTGTTGCCACTGCCGTTAAGTCAGTGGGGGTGGGGCTGAGCAGCGGCTGGGAGCAGCTTCTGTGAAAGGAGGAGAAATGTCAAAAATGAGAGCATCAGAGCCCATAAAAATAGCAGATTTTTCATAACCTGCTGCCTGTGATATGTTTTTGCCAGAAGCTGGTTTCTCACCGAGTTGGCTCCACCTTGAGGGAGGCGGGGTGCCTGATGAGCCGATCCAAGGAGGACAGGAGCGAGTCGAAGCCTGGCCGGTCCCCTCGATCAGCCTGCCAGCACTGGAGCATCAGAGAGTGCAGGGCAGCGGGACAGTTTTGGGGGGCAGGGAGACGATACTGATCTGCTACGGCCTTCATCACCTGCAGAGAGAGCAGGCAAGATGTGAGACAGGAGCAGGGGATATTGCAGAAGAAGTCTTGTGTAATTAACTTACATAAAAGGTCACAGACCACTGAGGGCTTGTAAGGAGTGACTTAGAAAAATTTATGCAAATTCCTTCTGCTTGGCATTTTGTCACCACTTAAACGTGTCTGTTAACTCAAGAAGTGGGGGATGGTGGAGAAGTACATTTATTTAAGTAACTGTCTGCAACTTTTATGCACTGGTGCTTTCGTTTAGTGTTTTAAGACCTCAAGACTTAATGTTATTCCATTAAGTACTGCCTTAATTTAAAACTCCTAGATATTGAGTGCAGGACTTACACTTTTTCATTATGTTTTCAGTATTTTTATTCAAGCTGAAAGAAAGAAAATGAGGAAAGAGACAGTTGGACTATGAGACGCAGCAAAGGTCTGCGGCTGGATGCAAACACTGGATGGTTGGTGCCACCAGGGCGCTCTGAACCTCTAATGCTGTGTTATTACACTGTAGTAGTTAAACTTGCACTTAAGCAAAAGACATGAGTGCATTTCCACCACTAAGTGATTATGACTTCCTCTGCTCATGCAACATTCTTCTCAATACTCACTTCTTGATTGCTCATGTCCCAGTATGGACGCTCTCCATATGACATCACTTCCCACATAAGTATCCCGAAGCTCCAGGCGTCACTCGCTGAGCTGAACTTGCGATGCTGAAAGGCTTCTGGTGCCGTCCACCTCACGGGAATCTTACTGCCCTGATGGACAACCAAGAAAGACAGTGACTTGCCTCAGAAGCACCAGTCATTAATTTCTTTTTATATAAATAACTTGTTAGAAAAAACAAAAACATAACCACAGAACTATTTTCAACATGCTAAACACCAGGGTGATTTATTTTTCACAGTGTGAGATGTGTCAGTGAATACCAAAGCAATGATTGTGATGCACTGCATCCAACACTGCAGTGCTCAATAAAAATGTAGCAGAAACACTAATGGAAAATCAACTCTGGTGGAAAACAGCAAAAAATAAAATTTTGAGGTCAAGGCTGAAGTCGTGATATAAAAGAATACATGATTTAATGCAGTGGTTTTAATTGGTTTCAGTGGGGACTTTATTGTCCCGATGGGCCTGAGTGTCTATACTTTGGGTACAAAGTTTGTTGGAGACTCATTTCAGGAGATGAGAATGAATTCCTGAGATACATTAAAACCTATGAAGTGAAAAATCTTCCTCTGAAAAATCCAAAAATATCCTTATTGGTGCTCAAAGTAAAAAAAACAACAAATATCAGTGTTGTCCAGGACGTACCAGTGAGGCAGTGTATGTAGGTATGTTGTGGTCCAGGCCCCTCATGAGTCGGGACAGGCCGAAGTCAGACACTTTACAGACCAGGTTGGAGTTGACCAGGACATTCCTAGCTGCAAGGTCCCGATGGACAAAGTTTCTCTCTGAGAGGTAGCGCATCCCTGCACCAACTCCCCTAAGCATCCCGATGAGCTGGAGGACGCTGAACTGTCCCTCGTTCTCCTGGAAGAGTCAGAAAATGGAAGGATTTTTGGGTTAATTTCAAGTGAAAGTTGTGTGTGTGTGGAGAGAGATAAAGACAGATTGTTGATGTCTCACCCGGAGGAAAGCGTCCAGAGGCCCGTTCTCCATGAACTCAGTGACGATCCTCTCTGGAGGGGTACGAGTGATCACACCTTCCAACTTCAGTACGTTGGGGTGGTCGAACTGTCCCATGACCCCGGCTTCGCTGAGGAACATCCCCCTCTCTCTTTCAGATGCCCCCCAGCGAAGAGTCTTCACCGCCACCAGCACCTCCCTGCGACCCAGCGGGCGGTAGCGGCCACGAGACACCTCCCCAAACTGGGCTGAAGTTGAGAGGAGTGGGAACAGATTATGTTCTGTTGATGATTATCACAATATTACAGTAATATTAAAAAAAAATTGTGTCAGGCCTACCTGCTCCAATCACCTCCTCAATCTTGAGATGAGTGGGATCAATCTCACGGGCAAACTCTTTCACAGCCTCACTGGGGTCCTCGTAAGTTGATGGGTCCACATAATACTTCACTCCACCTGGAATTAAAAATTAGAGTTTAAAAAAAACTATTGACACCTCATTTACTGAGGATCTTGGGTGAATTAACCAAGTGATGCTAAAAATCTGAATTATTTTAGAGCGACAAAACATCCATGGATAAAACAAATCTTGTTAGTCATGCAGCTTAATTATGCACCAAACCACGGTGGCCTTTTGCTCAAAGCAAACATTTAATTTGGAGATACAGAATGTTAATTCAATGTAATTTAATAACATAATTTAAACTAGCTTAAATGATATTAAATTAAACATGCTCACCTCGGTTACTGATGTACCTCTGCAGTCTGTCACTGTACGGACTCTCCCTCCTCTTACTGCCAAGTAAATGCAAAATGCATACATTTACATTTGATTAAAACATGTTCATTTGTTTTTTTTTTTTATCATGACACCTAGCTTTCTTGCTGGGGTCAGGACACCGCATCTTACAAAACACTAATGTAGCACATAATAATACACATTTAGAAAACACAAACAAGAAAACCACTAAATTAAACCACTAAATTTGTGGTGATGTTAATGGATCGACAACCTACCTTCGAAATACGACAACCACCACAATGGCTGCCACCACCAGCAGGAAAGCTGCTCCACCCATCACCGATCCAACCAGCAGTGGAAGCCGATTCTGGATCTGCTGTGATTGTTCCTCTGTGGAGGGGAAAGTGAAAAAACATTAGCAGGGAATGTCTCATGGAGACTGTGTTGAGATGGAGAATGCTGTTATTGTAACTGAATATATTTTCGTTTTGTTGTTTTTTATTGAGTTAAACCCTTAAACCAGCATTTTCTACTTACAACAGAATCTAGATTGAATGTTGTACTTAACCCAGTTAGAGAAGTATCGATACCTTGACCTCTGGCCTTGTCAAGTAATCTCTGAGGATTCACATTGAGTAGATTATCTCGGAGAAAAAATTACATTGAGGTGGACTGAATTGAACTCAGCAAGCTTAATAATAACAATAAATGATCAAACCACTTTTGAGAGCATTGAATATTTAGCTTGCAACTTTTGATTTGCATTTAACAACCCAGTCAATTCCCACCTCAACACTACATTGTAATATATTAGTTCTCTTTCTGACAGCATTAGGGCCTCATAAAAGCTGTGTTGCTGGCAGTCATGGAGTCTGCCTGAACTGGACTTCAAGAGTGTGGCAGGACAAGTACCCAGAGGCAGCGTGGTGAAGTAGATGGTGTTACTGTAGGGGCCGTAGCCTCGTTCATTTCGAGCTCTGATCTGGAAGGCGTAGATGGAGCCAGGGATCAGCGAGCTGACGGTCACTGTATTGGTCTCACTGTACACACTTGCTGCGCTGTCCACATCTGAACCCTGAGACAACACAAAACACAGAACGTCGTTTCTGCTTTAGCTCCTGTTTTGTATCACTTCAGCTGGCTGTGTGAAGCACCATTATTGTGTATTAAGTGTACCTTGTCATAGTATCTGAGCTGGTACTCCAGGATGTCTCCATTGGGCCTATCCGGCTGAGGCCACGAAAGAGTGATGGAATCTGGGGCTCGACTCAACTGGTGCATCATGGGAACCGTGCTGGGAACTGTCGGAGAGAACCGGCAGAGAGACGTATGTTGTGAAGTTTCCCTTGGGAGATGTCATGTTTGAACCCCGTCAACCCTCCACAATTAAACAGCAAAGTTGTGTTGAGGTGACAGTGACCAGAAGGGGGCAGTGTTACAGAACTTGTAGAAGACATTTAGTAGAGCATGAAAGTGGCATGTTTATGAAGCGCCAAGCAGGATCTAGTTACAGTCCCTGTGCTGGCTGGACAGACCAGTTAAAGGGAACTTTCCGGCATTCCTTTCATTTAATCAATAAACTCTGTGAGCAGACACACAAGCATTTAAGATGACTTAGGTTCATGGAGACTTTTAATCCATCCTGATCAGTTTCTTGGAAAATCTCATAATGGTGTACTTAGTCTGCACAATGCCCCATTCTCCTCTCCTCTCCCCACTCATCTACTTTCATCTCCCATTCTGTCCGTCTTTTTGTCTTCCCAACTCTCATTTCTCCCTTTCTTCCTCCACGCTGACTATAATGGGATGTGACAGGATATTATAACCCCAAGCAACCTCCTGTCCAGAGAGCAGGAAGACAAAAGATGGAGCGGAGAGCCACAGAGAGAAAAAGAGAGAGAGAGACACAGTTTCTACACAAACATCAACATCAGAGCATCTCTTCTCTTTCATCTCATCTTTTTCATCCCGTGCTCACCTGACTGGCTCGTAGTGAAATTGATGCTTGTGTATCGAGCTGGAAAAGGGCTCAAAGCTGACACCTCATTCATGGCTTGCACCTGTCAATAAGAAGAACACACAGATGTGACATTCAAAGCTTTTTTCTATTTACTTTTATGCCGTGCTTCCGTGTTTGAGAAACAAAGCCTGACACATGCAGCTGTGTAGGCCAGTCAACAAACACCAGAAAATGGGAAATATCTGCACAATATGAATAAGAAATAAGCGATGATTTAGTAGAGTTTCCCCGAGATAAATAATAAATGTAAGTGTGTATTTGCTGATGCAGAGCTTATGGAATAATACGGCACGAAGACCTGCCTCATCTGTGGCTCCAGGAAATATTTCAGCTCTCAGTGTTGAGTCCGAAATAAAACATGTTCTTTCCACAAGGACACAGTTTTTCTTTTATTAATTTTAGTAAATGTTGCACATCCTTGAAATGGCTTACCAACCACAGGAAATTTCTCAAAAACAACTTTCAACTGGAGCTACTGATTTGGTCAAACTTTAACTCATAAAAGTAAGAAGTGTGACAAACATGTTTTACTTTAGAAGGATTTTTTAGACTTTTTAAGTTGATAGGAAATGGTGTTTTGTGCCTTTAAGAGGCTTTCTTCAGTACCTGTATGAGATAAGTGACTCTCGTCAGCAGGTTGTTGAGGGTGACCTTGGTTTGCTTGAGGTTGGTCTGGGAGGGGCTGAAGGTGACGCCCTCTCCACACCAGGAGCACGCTGCTGGGTTGCTGAAAGTGGCCGAGGGGCAGATGCGACACACCACCCCGTACCACACTTCGTTGCGGCCACCCATGTCCACTGGGGGGCGCCACCTTAAGGACACCCCACCGTCACCACTCTCATACTCCCAGGACAGAGAGACAGGAGCAGATGGAGGAGCTGTGGAGAGGACAGAGCGAATGGGAGGGGTTACACATACATAATGTAAGCAGTGGTCACTTAGATGGAAACATCTGCTAAAAAGTTTAAGATATGAAAGAAGCATCGTGCTGGCAAACACATTTAGCCAAGTTAAGTAATGGAAGAAAGTCATAAAACAAAGTTTGGCTGTGACACGATTTAAGTGTGCAGAGAAGCTTAACAGCTTTATTTCTGCTGGTGGAATTACATTTCCAGTACATTGAGAAGAAAAAAAAAGATTGTGGTCAGTGACTGAGCATCTCTGTTCTCACAGTCTGAGTAGATGACAAATGACTATTGAGGCCCCTTGAACACCTCCCAGACTGCGAGGCATAAACAAACAAACCAACAAAGCTCACTTGTGCAGGCAGAAGAGTTGGCGTCATTGGCTGCTCGGTAAAATCCACTGCGACATTCACACACACTCGATCCCTCCTGGCTGGTTCTGCTGTTGGAGGGACACACCGAGCAGGGAACGGAGCCCGCAACGGACTTGAAGTAGCCCACCGGACAAGCTGCAGGGAGACACAAATTAAAAATAAATAAATAAAAGTGCTCGCTCTGAGACTGTGGTGTCCAACAATGGGCCAATTATGAGTCTGCCTGGTTTCAAAGCTATAGAACTGTGTCTCTGTTTTCTGGTTTTAATGATTACTGTAGCAAAGCTTCTCCCAGACAGCCTGAAAGGCTTAGAAGGAGCACTGTAAAGTGGGGCAGAGCGAATAACAAAAGTAAGAAATACAACATCACATCTACCTAAAGATATATTTTCTTAAACTAAACTGAAACATAGGGACAGAAAATAGATTAGAACAAAATGAAAAGGTTCATAAAGTTCAAACCAAACAAAAACTGCCTGGACTTCTATTTGCAGCTGAAACACATTAGCATTATTATCAGAATCAGAGCTTGACAGTTCATTTTTTACCTTGGAAACAGCCGCTGACAAAACAATCTTAACTCAAGCTCCACTTACTTGCTTTTAGTCAGAAGTCAAGACAGTTTTGTTTATATAACCCAATGTCACAAATGACACATTTGGCTCAAGTATTCATCCAAATGAAGATGTAGATAATGTTAAGTTTGAGGACCTATAGTTCCACACCATTTTGGCCAAAAGCTTGAGAACAAGTGAAATAGTGGAACTGGAGATGAGACAGTTTTAACCATTACACATATTTAGTTTGGTTTATAATCATAGATTTATTGATGAGGAATTGTGTAAATAAATACTGTTTATAGAAGTAAGCGTTACAAAAACAGTTTCTATTTCCTAATTTAAAGTCCAGTTCTGCATAAAATAAATATTTTTGAACTCATAACTGACTGACCAACAAAGAAGCACAAATTAACCTCCACAAACTAGTATTTCTGTTCAAGTTTTATGAAGAGACAGTCTTCCTTATCTGCATTTTGCTCTCAGCTCAGAATCCCCAATATAAAAACTGTAGATTCATGAATAATATATTATGTTTTGTTTTAGCGTGGTTCTAATTTGTCCCATTTTATTGTTTTGGTCCACAACAAAGTCAAACACCATCATCTATTTTCGGGTAAAGCATCAATTTGATTTTGGCTTGTGGTTCCCTTTGAGTCAAAAGTTCATCTAAATCACAGCAGCCTGTTGTTTGTTGTTGGCTTCGTCCTGCACAGTCATTTCCTTGTGTTTACAGAGGAAGTGGCTCATGTTAGCAGACAGCAGTGAAACCACCAGCCTGGGTCAGTGCGGCCATTTTTAACTTGTCACACACAAGTTCAAAATGGTCACACTGACCCTGTATCACTGTTTTAAAGGAACAGTTCAACATTTTGGGAGATTTAGAATATTGAAAAGATCCATGTAGTGAGTTGTGTAGAGTCATTATGAATCTTCAACTAGCAGCTGTTAGCTTAGCTTAACACAGAAATGGAACATTTGGACATTATTTTGTAATTTGTACAAATTTAGTGCATGACTGTTAACGACAAATGGTGTGTTACATGGTTTTAGAGCTCAGAGGTGCTGATGCGCAATTTGTATATGCTGCAGGGGAACTTACTAGCTTCAGCCTTACATTTAGTATACTGCTATGAGAGTGGTATAAAACTTCTCTCCACCAGAAAGCACATTTCTCTGCATGTAAAACTGAGTCCTATAAAATGTGGGATTCTTTTCGCAACCCATAAAGTTAACTTAATTAAAATTTTAAACATATCTTCACCAAATTCTATTATAGTCACTGTAGGATATGTATAATTTCTTCCTAATAAAACAGGAAATGGAGCAGAAACTTAATGGGGATCATATTAATAATACAGTAATAATAAAATGTATGATTATCCTGAAATCAAGTGATAAAATCCATTAAAAATCAATTTAAGTTCAAAGCATGTGTAGTTCTTCCTCTCTCTCTCTCCCACACCCACCCACACACACACAACCCCACACACACATACACTGAAAATACCATTTGAACCTGCAGGCTGTGATCCTGAACTGATGTGTTTTACGGTGGAAAAATCTGTGAAATGTGCCAATTGTTAATGTCAACAGCAGGACAGCTGAGCGCCGAGGTCAAGGTAGCGCACACGTCATGCTGCTGCCTGCCGGAGCCCCGAGTGTTCGTCCTGTGCCGGACTATGAGAACATTAAGAAAGCTTGGTCCGCTGCCATTTTCATGCTGTGTGTGTGTGTGTATGACGCCTACAGCAGTGTCAACTAAAGGTTGCATCGTTCAAAAAGGGGTCCCTTCGTCTATGAGATAAATGTAGAGAGTGTGGATATTCTCATTCAGTTAGACTCTTGTATTTTTGAGGGTGTAAATAGCACACCTGATAACACCTGACCCAGCAGCTTTAAAAAAAGGATCCTGTTATGTTTATAAACAGAGCTGAAGGATAAGAGAAGCATGTGTGTGTGTGTCTGTGTGTGTGTGTGTGTGTGTGTGTGTGTTCTTCATGGTCAGTGGGAGTGAACCCCTCACCTTGTTTATATAACCTTGTCAAGACCATCTATTAAACTTGACATGCTGTATGTGTGTGTGTATACTAGCTTGTGTCGGGGAGGGGAAGAGAAGAAGTAAGAAGTGCAAGAGGGTAAGGAATAAACAGATAAAAGGCTTTCTGTGTTCTCACTTGTCTCTGAGAGCCTACTTTGCTTTCAAACAGGTGTGAAGAGGCGGAAAAGGGAAACGGAGAGACGTGAAAGGATGTTGAGAGACCACAGAGGCAGCATAAACCAGAGAAAGGGAAGAAATGGAAGGCCCAGGACTGCTGTAGTTTGAACAGTGGGATTATGTATATGAGCGCCAGATGATGGGTGAAAAATGAGGAAATAGAGGGAAAGAAGAGAGGAAATATCCTCCTTCCTACATCATTTATATCCCCGCTGCACATTATTAGACGTGTTCTCTTACAGCTCTGACACGCAGCAAGACTTTGCTACAAAGCCTCTCATCGCCGCTGCGAGCTCCAGCAACAACTAACCCCCCCCCCCTCCTCCTTTTCCTCCCGTCCTCATCCACCTGATTACAGCAGCCAATGAGAGTAAGAGTCCTTTGCCCCCTCGCT
>JAOWBC010001592.1:18446105-18458352 GCA_028566105.1 Hypoplectrus providencianus
AAAAAAAAAAATTAAGATGTATTTAAAAAGAAAGTGCCCTTTACGCATTTTCAACTTGTTGAAAACTTCCAAGTGCAATGTTTGATGTCAGCAATGACTTCTATCAGTTGGGCTAACTTTGTTGTTGAAAGACATTTCTATTCATTCTTTTAAACTTTTATCAGGTTGGTAGTTTGTTTTGTGGAACATGCAGTTATTTTAATCGCTTTACGTCGAAATAAATTATTGATATAAAATTATACGTGAGGGATTTGTTACACAGCTAACAAGTCGGAAACAGGACAAGGAGCCCCAAGTGACTACCAATGTTGGAAAGTAACGGGACGAAAAAAAAATTCCAGAAATGATTAGTTTAAGGTAAACTTTTAAAATTGTAAGTTTTGTATTTTAGCTGTTACATTAAAAATACCTAACTCAGAAACACTTCGTTACTTTGACTTTTTTGCTGGGTTGTTCGCTGCCTTACCGGGAGTTAGATGGGGGTTAATAGCAGTTGGTCTGTGCCTTCAGATGATAGACGGATCCGGGACATGCTAGCTTGGCGCTGGCGCCGGAGACGGAGGCTGTTAGCTTTCAACTAAAAAAGGGACCGACCCGACTCCAGGTCACTCCAAAATAGTCTTTTTTTCACGTTGTCTGTTCTTAGCTCGCATAATAATGTTAAGCAACGGCATGTCTGCTTACAATAGTCACCTAATGTAAGGTGTGAGGATGAAACCGCAAAGTTGAGGTCTGAACCTCCAGAGAGCTGTGTGTGCAGTCAGTCGGACTAAGCTAACTGCTGGATGTGGAAGAGCTAAAACATGTTGTTCACCCGCAATATCAGTGGTTTTTTTTTTGTTTGTTTGTTTTTTTGTTTTTTATTTAGATGTTTCGATTTTATTTTATTTTAAAGTTAAGTTCAAAAGACTGTTCGAGTTTTTACTTGTTGCCACTGTAACGGATGCTTAACTTGTTTTTTATGTATTATTTATATTTAACTGATCTTAGTTTTATACAGAGAAAGTACTTTTTATATCTGTATGTACTGGTTAGCATTTTATTTTATAAACGTTTATTTTGATATCATTATAATATTTTTATTTTTTATAAATGTACGTGTGTGGCTTTTTTATATGAATAAAACTCAAACTTATGGCCTAATTAAGTGCAGTACTGGAGTAATTTTTTGCTTCACACCACTTCAACACCTGCAAAACTTTTTAAACTGATCTTATTTTCATACAGGGAACGTACTTTTAATATAATTTTGAAATGGTAAACATCTTACTCAGTTTTTGCAGCCTGTTGCCCTTTGGCAAAAAACATTAGATTACTTTTTCAGGGTATGGCATAAGTTCCACTAATGATACAAGGTTAATTTCTGCAGATGCATAGCCCAGTGAGCATCACCACTCATCCATGACTGAAAGAGCTGGAGGGGCATCAGGTGTTCCTCCTGCACAGACCTCCCTCCAGTGCAAAGTCAAGATCCAATGTGAACACGCAATCCTCGACACAGATCCAACTGTTTAGAAGCCAGCCATGTGGCTTCACATCAGTACCTCACATCAACAATGCATGTGGGCGAACGCATCAACACTTACACAGGCAGCTAGCGAGAGTGATAAATCAAACACCCTGTCACTCACACGCTCTGTAGTTTGCTGCATGCAAAGAGGCAGAAAAATAGCTTTCATAGTCTTAACTGCAAAAAAACAACAACAAAGGCTAAAAACGACACTTCTATATGGTTTGTGGTGTGAAAGTAGACAAGAATAGGGGTTGTTAGTGGTGGATACACAGATATACTTCAAAAGAGGTAGACAGAAAATAAACAATAGACAGACAGTAAACATATCAGTTATCCAGTTAGTCCAGACAGACACGGCTTTTACTGCGATCAAAGCCGAGGCAGACGCCAAATCCTCCCATGGTGACATAACTATGTTTCAATTTATGTGGATTTATATGGACGTCCATGCTATTGGGTTAATACTGTATTACCAAGAGCTCTATTTCAATTACACAAACAGAGTCAGTAGGCCAGTAACACTGTGTGTGCAGCCTTTCTCGCTCTCTATCATTCTGTCTCATCTTAGTCCAGGCCATCTGTTACAAACGCAGCTCGAATCTGTGGAAAAAGGCTGACATATAAGTAACCTCTGTTATAGACTATTACTGACACACACCTCGCAGTAAACTAAAGCCAATGGGAGATGAGCTTGAACAGGTGCAGCCTTTTCTAACGTGCAGCCAGATCCTTTGAAAGTAATTTGCGTGCTGACTGCTGAAACCCTGTCAAGTGTTGGGGACCGGATGTAGGAGCCGGAGCTATGTATAGGCAGACGCACCTATAAGAACACAAATGCATGCACACACACACATTTAACTGCAGTTTGAGTCATTAAATTAATGTCAGGTTTCAGCCCACTCTAATCTGACAGAACACTTCTTACATGGAGTTAACCATCAGCTTTAACAGACAGGGTTGCTTTTTATTAATGGCTCGCTCACTCACTCTAGCACTTTTAAAGACATGGAACATTTCCATATATATAGACAAAGTCTGAAGAGTTCAAATTCATTGAGGAGGCTGTGGGGACAAGGGGCTCAACTGTACCAGAGAGGGGGCAGGGGTCTCTGGCTGTGAGATCATGAGTGACACGGGAGCCAAAGGGGGGGGCAAATACATAGGCAAAGAGAAATGGGTTATGCAACTTATTATTCATTTGTCTCCAGCCTCATTTCCATTTTCTTTTGTTGCAGGAGGTTGATAGGCCCCGGCACGCACCTGGCAACTCCGTGCCAACAAAGTCCTATCTGATGTGCTGCCACAGTGGCACACACAAGCATCTGCATGCATATGCATCAACAGAGAAGCCGGCAGACACAAAACTATTGCACACAGGGTTGTGTGAGCTGAGGGAAAAAAGGGTGATAATTATTTAGGGGGTCCCAAACTGGAGGTGAGGCCCCAGAAATTGAAGAATTAATCAGACTTTCTTGTGGTGTTGCAGCCTTTGGTGCCACAGTTTAACACATTGTCAAAATTCCCAGCACTCCCAGAGAGCCACATTCTTAGAGAGCTATTACAGAAGCATACCAAGTGTCCATCCTTCACTTGTGGGCTCATTATGAGCACATGATGGGAGCGCTATGCAAAGTCTCCATCCCGCTACACTCACATAAACACACACAAACACACACACACACATGCAGTCACAGATTTAAAATCAAGTTTAAAGTTCAGTTCTTACCTTCCTCAGCTGAATTGGGCTGAAAAAACAGACAGAGAGACAGAAAGACACTCCACATCTCCACTACAGAATGACACTGACAGAGAGAGAGGGAGGGAGAGAGCATGAAAGAAGGAGTGTGTGTGTGTGTGTGTGTGACAGAGTGAGGGAGAGAGAGGGAGAGGGGGGTGAGAGAGGGGGTGGAGTCTGTTTGCTCCCTTTATCTGAGAGGGAGAGAGAGAGGGAGAGAAAGGAGGATGGGGGGGGGGTGGATGGATGAGGGAACAAGAAAAATATTTACAGAGCAGCACATACAATAAGTACACTGCCAACAGAGGAAGTAAACAAAACACTGTTGTCAGAGAGACGGGGGGAGAGAAAGAGATGGGAATGAGTGAGAGGAGGAGAGTGGGAGAGTTTTTTGTTTTATATTTCAGAGAAACAAAGACAGAGAAAGAAAGGAGCGGAGAGTCAACAAGACAGAGTGACAGAAGGAGAAGGAGGTGGAAAAATTAATAAACAAGTTTGTCTGGTCCTTTAAAACAACTGTCTAGACACGTCTAACGATGTCAGTTCCAGCTCTTCTCCAAACGTCTCACACAAATTTCACCAGGGCCGCCTGGCAGACTGTCTCAAACTGTGGCATCCCTCACATGTCTGGACACTGTGCTAACTTGCATTTTTCAAGCTGTGGCATGTGAGAGTGCCCAATTTCTTCTTCTTTTTTTCTTGATCCCTCTCAGTTCTACCTTTTATGGAAAATGGATATAATTTAGACACATTTTTGGATGCTCTCCATCCTTCCTCTTTCTCACACCCCCCTCCTCTTCCCCTTTCCTCTCAGACACACTTCTCGCCTCACAGGATTGCTCATCCAGACAGAATCTAGACACGCACTTAAACACACACACACACATGCAAACACTCGGAGCTAAACAGCCCTCCGGCTCATGCACGCCACTCTCTGGTCAGACTGCAGTACTGCAGCTTGTTGATGGGCTTTCATGCCCCAGTTCACTGCATTGAGTGAGACTTCAGTAGACTCTTGCAGGGAGATGTTGCCTATTGGCTTGACACAGTTAGATGGCCCCATTCCCAGCCAGCCGGGGGCCCTTTACCCAAGGCTCTTTGCTCCGAGAGGTAAAATGAAGAGGGAAATGGATTACGGTCCTCCAGTCATTAAAGCAGAGAATTAAAACTTCTTAATCCATTTTCAGTTTGTTCAGCAGGAACTTATGAACCCTGTGCCAGTTCAAATAAAAAAGTCTGTATGTTTGAGAGAGCTGAAATGATTATTTGATTAATAGCTTAGTCGTTAAAAGCATACTGTGTCTTTAACAATTAAATTATTAATGTACAACATAATGTATTAATTGTCACTTCAGTTTATAAACATGACATTAAAATTTAGCACATACTTCCTAAGGCTAAAGTAAACCCCCACTTCCAGTGTGTCAAAAGTGATGATTAAAGGGGATTATTTTTCTGAGTCGGCACATTGTTTATATGAAAGCCATGCACAGCCAACCTTTATTTTTTTTTATGTACATTTCAAGTAAAAGTGGCAAAAATATCACTGGTTACAGCCTCTCAAATGTAACTATTTAAAGCTTCTCTTTGTGTTCTCTTATAGTAAGCTGAATATCTTTACTGTTGGTTCGACAAAACAAAAGATTTTACGAGGTCACCATGTGCTCTAGAACGAGCAGCTCTACAGCTCGCTCTGCCGGTTGGACGGTCAGTTGGTTCTCAAAAACTTCCCCACCCTGGCGGCCACAATTTTAGCCTTAAGAAGCTGAAATTTGGCATGTAGGTCAAGTTTGTGTGAAGTTTTGTGTGTGAGTGCATGCACATACATGTTTATAGCTATTGCAATTTTGCAGTTGTTTGATATCTGCAGAAAACAATTCAGTGATCAAATCACAGTAACAAGATTTGTATTTGGCTCAGATGCTGAAGTCCCCTCTGTGAACCAAATTAACCCAAATTACAATAAATGTTTTTATGGAAAATATTTGGTTAAGGAAATGATGATGAAAATAATTTGTAGTTGCAGGCCCAAATGGTTTTTAACTCTCCTTCCTAAACAAATAAAAAAAACAAGACACTTGGGATTTGACTTCCCTACAACTACGCTTGTAAAACAACTGCACAGTCCTGTAATTTTAGAAGAATGTTTTCTTTAGAGCGGCACGTACATTTTCAGGGGAATTCCTGTTCGAGGTAAATAATCTCTTGCGTCTCTACATGTGTTCTGGTTTGGCTTTTGAAGCTGTGCGACCCAAGAGGAAATCTGACCTCATAACTCCTCATCACGCACGCTCTCCTTAAAACGTCATCACAACCATGAATAAATCTTTTCAAACGCAGCTTTTAAGCAGTAGCAGCAGCCACAGAGAGAAAAACTGAAGTCTGGTTTTTGACTCACGGCTTTATTTCAGTGTTTCAGATGGTAGCTGTTCGCTCTACAGTGTGTAACTGCACAGCTGACTGAGGTTCTTTTGTGGTGCAGAAAAGGAAATCGAGTGTCCACAGTGCAGAAGTGAATACCAGACAAAATCTCTCACTTTCTCTTCAGCACAGAGACTGCAATTACATTAAACATTCATCACTTTGACTGGTAGCATTACAGAGAAAAATTCAGGCTGTTTATGCTCATATTCCAATCGCACATTCCCTTAAAAGATGGACAACTTTATTTCCTTTTTTAGTCTCTCAAAGCAAACATCGACCATATTATAACAGCAGGGGAACAAAGGACATTATAATAGGAAAACAGTAAAGGTCAACTCTTCTGTGACTCTCACAAAAACAACCGCTGTCTCTCCTCACTTCCGTTTACTGTTAACCGACATAGCGACATTCACCAAAGTAACAGTGCAAGAAAAAGCAGTGGATGTAACAGATGAAACAGGATTATGAGACGAATAACCAAACACCGTACACATCCTAAAATAAACAGTATATTTACATGTAAAAGAGCCACACACAGTATAAATAATCATAGAAAGTAGTCCGGCTGCCAAAGTGCAAATGAAAAATGTTGCTAAGCTCATTGAAAAGTGCTTCCTTATGAGTGTGTGTGCACATCTAAGGAGGAGATGCTGAACTGTACAAACATTGACACAACATTTATAAGCATGTATACTGTGCTGTAATAGTTGATCATGATGCAGTAACTGGAGATTCTACAATATATACACATGATTTCAGACGATTAAAAATAAAAACATACAATAAGACGTTTCGTTTAACCACTGAAATAAATACAATTCATTTAGTGTTTTACTCCACAATACTAACCCACATAGGTTATATCTTGTTTTAATGTGAGAAATGTGTTATTTAATTTTCAGAATGTGTATCAATACATCCCTCAAACAGCAGTTTAACACTGAAAAACACATTTGATTTGATGTAATACTTTTTATATATAAGATATGTTATTTCATGACCTATGAGGCAGAAGTTGCTGCTATGCTGTTAAAAGCTTCAAGTACAGTGATGATAAATGTATTTTCTATGCAAAGACAGAAGAGGAGTATAACACAAGTAGCCACCTGAGTTTTTGTATCCATCTGCTGTAATGCAAACTGTAAACAACTGTACTACTGGCTTAAAAAATGATAGAAGAGGTTTAGTTATGTTTTTGAAAGCAGAAAGTCTAAAAAGGGACTTTTTTTTTTAAGGCTTGGCAGTGCTTAGACTACGACTCATTTTCATACAAATAATATATTTGATGCAGACAGCACTCATTTACAGAACTGTCCTATTTTCAATCTGCAGACTTCAAATAACACACAAACACAAACATCCTTTACTCTCAGGGGACATTGTGCTACAGGATGAATAAAAAGCTAAAAAGTATTTTTTTTAAGTCTATAGTCAGTGCTTTTTTTGTGCACCTGAAGGAACGAGGAACTGCTGCGCCACCTCTATATTTATTCTGTTTTCTTAAGACAACATGGCTCCCTTCCCCTGGCAGCAAGGCACATCAGCAGGCAGACAGGACGGCAAGTCTTCTCTTTTTTTTTTTTTTTTTTTTTTTTTTGGGTCAAACTACCCTGCTCCAAAACCGGGTTTTCCAGCTTGACCTCAATACATAACCCCCTCCAAATCCTACAGCCTTTTAAAACGGGGGGTAGCTGAAGACCTGGGACTTAACACTGAACATATGTTGATCCTCTTATATGGCAACATGTGTGGAGCTGGCAGTGGGAATGTCAACAAATATTAAGTACTGGTAATTCAGTTAAGTTTGGCCCATGTTTAAAGCAGGATTACATGGAATTGTGTCAATTATTTTAGCATGTGTGACTGGACTTTTTCTACAGCCACGCTGCTGCTCTTTCATCATTCATGTGTTATGAAATATAACTCATGTAACTGTTGCCACATATCCACTGCATGGTTCGGCTCAACCTGACTCGACTCAACTCTCATAGGAGATACTTTTCTCTATTTTGCTTTACGCTGCAGATATACACCGTAAGTGTAGGCGGGGCCGCTGGCTGACCTTCATTGCTACGTCATGTGAAACGGCCTGTGACATCATCTTCAAAGCAACACTTGCTGGATCCTTTCATCAACGACTAAACAGAGGAAAGCCTGCACGTTGTCAAGTTGCGGTAGTTCAAGGGGCTGCCAGTTTTTAAAATCCAGAATCAGTGAAAGAAAAATTTTGTTTACTGTTGACTGTGTGATCGATTGTGTAGAGAAACCATCCAATGAGGAAGGCCTCACGTGACAACTCTGCTGTCATTGCCACTTGGCCTCGGAGGACTCTGAAGACCGTCATTACAACAGCCAAGACCAAGTACCAAGAAGCGGTATCACTTCACTCCACCATAACATTGGCTTATCTCACTCAAAACCTGAACTGAGTCGTCACAAAACAAGTACCAGGTATTCCCAACCTTTGCTAATCGAAAACCAGGAAGAGCACCTCAAAATGAGGAGAGCGTGGCGTACCATGCAGTGGAAATGCAGCATATGTTTCTGAAATCTTTCATCGGTGTTTTGTAGTTTTTTTTCTCTCTATGGAAGATCCACCATGGGAACCTTGTCTGTGGGGGACGTGGGAACAGGTTCTTTGCTCTCTGTCAGGCCGGCGACCATCGCCTCAGGAACCGGAGAAGGTTTGCCTGCACTGGCAGCGAATCCCTGAGCAATGTCGTCAAAGGTCCGACCTTTGGTCTCAGGCACTCGCAGGAAGGTGAAGATGAAGAAGAAGATGAGGAAGACCATGAAGATAATGAAGACATAAGGTCCGCAGAGTTCCTGAGAGAAGAGGAAAGAGATGTCTGTAAATACAAGACAAAGGTTCAACTGATAGGTGATTGAAGTAAATGTTGTCCATACCTCCAGTTTTGGGAAGCCCAGGCCCACCAGGAAATTGGCGGTCCAGTTGGAGAAACCAGAGACAGCCATGGCAGCAGGTCGAGGCCCCTGAGAGAAGAGCTCAGCCACGATGAACCAGGGGATGGGACCTGGACCCATCTCAAAGCTGGCAACAAAGCCGAACACAGCAACGATGGCCAGGTAGCTCAGAGACTGGTTGGTCTTCTGCTCAGAAAGAGAAAAACCGAGAGAATGAGGACAATATGTATTTTTTTATTATTGTAAGCTCACAGGACAAGAGGAATCATGCAATCATCACGCACCACCAAAGACAGGGAGATCGTCATGATGAGGGCAAAGATGGCCATTCCTGCCAGTCCAATCAGATGCAACGTCCTGCGTCCAGCGCGCTCAACCAGGAAGAGCTGGGGTCAAGACAGGAACAGTATTGATTAATAAATGTAAAATATAATTTATTTTGAGACACTTTTGGTGCAGTAAGACACTTACAGAGACAACAGTAAACACAGTGTTGACAACTCCAGCTCCTATGGTGGCGTAGATGGGTTGAGTCACACCAGCTGTTTTAAATATACCTGTAGAGTAGTAAAACACCTGAAAGAAGAGGAAAACAAAGGATTACTACCATGTCGAAGTATTTTTTTTCAGAGAAAAAAATAATAAAAACAGCATAACATTACATTCAACCTATGTTGCATGACTTTTGGTCCCTGGGGGGCCGGGCAACCAGCTTTAAACACAACACTGACATATTGGCACATTTTAGAGTTTATTAGGCTAATGTGTTAGCAAATAGACCCTCATTTGTCATCATCAAGCATGGAGCAACTTTAGCATTTATGCTAAATGCCACTGCCAACAAGGTCATGTTATTCGGCTCAGTTTGTTTTCGTTTGTCAGTAGGATTAGTAAAACATGACTGATCCAATTTTCATGAAACTTGGAAAGAAGAACATACATTTTTGGTGCAATTCAGAACCACAGGGATGATACACACTGTCACTTTTATTACCATATGAGACATATATGCAGAATTCATGCGGTTTTAGAATAATCAGAACAATTAATTCTCAACTAGGAGAATCCCAATCCATTTTTTCAGCAATATAAAAACTATTAAGCACAGCTCACTGCCATTGGCTGCTGTGGTAGTGAGTCTCCATTCATCTGTAGCAGCCTTTAGCCGCAGGCTGCTTTACAGCTTTACAGTGATTGTCAGATCAGACGGGAGAACGCTAACATGTTTAGTCAGCCTGGTGAAATGACCTTATTAACATCAAATACCCCTGTGTTTGTCTCTTTCTATTGACCCTCAGTGGCTTTAATTATTCCACTCAATCTAACATGGCCCGGAGCAAAGAAGCATCTCTTGTCATGTGCTCGTCAGACACATTGGTATAATTTCATTGGATGGTCCTTAAAGATTCCTGCATGAAGTGACACTTGATAATCATATCTATAACACTGTGTTTCATTATTAGATACATTGTTTACTCACAGCGTTGATACCAGACAGCTGCTGAGAGAGCTGGAGGATAATAGCGATGATGATTGGTTGACGGTAGTTTCGGGAGCGGAAGAGTTCAAGGACGGTAACTTTCTTCTCCATGGCCATCTTCATCCCTTCATCCTTCATCTCCTGAATATCATCGTCAACATCCTCCGTGCCGCGCAGACGCACCAGCGCTACGGGGGGAAGAAGAGATAGATCTATAATGAGGAAGTAAGTACATTTTTTTGTGCAGCTATGATGTAAAGAAAGGCTGGAAGGGTCTTGGGACATCATGTGGTAAAACTTTAATAAATCACAGGGCCACGCTTCAACCCACAGAGCATTAAAAATTCAAAAGTAATTCTCAATTCTGTCTCATTAAAACCTGATGTTGCCGTCTTGTTGGCAGAGTGTCTCAAAACTGACCTTTTCTCGCCTCCTCCTCCTGGTTTAGTACGATGAGCAGGTAGCGGGGGCTCTCAGGGCAGAGGGTCAGCATGATGCTCTGCAGGATGGCGGGCAGGACGGTCAGAGCCAGCAGCAGAGGCCACAGAGCATCTGAACCCAGCAGGAACTCCAGACCGAAGATCTAAAATACAAAGATAACAGGGGATGATGTGCCAACAACGCACTCATGTGCACCCGTGTGTACTCATGTGAGGTGAGTTTCACTTTCAGTCGCACAGCTTCTCCAGGACACCGTGCTTTGTTCCCCATAACAAACATTTTCAGCCATCTTGTCAGAGAAGCCATGGTTTCAGAGGCTGTTTCCAGTTTCTTTATATATTAACCATTGATGATTAGCCATTAAAAATTAAGAGATAAATATAAATATTCTAAAAAGGTGATTGCAATGCCAAATATATTAGTACTTTTTTATTATACACTTTCTGCATCCACTGACAGTAAAAAACAATTTAAATACTTTTTTTTAAGTGATTCCCTTGTAAAAAGTGAGGCAAATTAAAAGCAAAATCATTAAACTTTGTTGGAGTTTGTGAAGGATGTTTACTGTTTACTGTGAAGGAAGCATGTCTGAAAAGTTTTTGTTCAGGGAATAAAATAAAATGTACTGTAGAAGAGGTGTGTGAAGGTTTGATTGGATGGATGTGAACTTCAAGCAAAGTTTTTTCTTTTTAGTACTCATTATTCTCCAGAAAAAAAACCCATCAGTTTCACAATCACCACTGTACCTGTGCCACCAGGATGCCAATAACGACGCCCAGCTGGTGCAGCGTGCCGAAGGCTCCTCGGACAGCGGTGGGAGAGATCTCTCCCACGTACATGGGTGTCAGTCCCGTGCACAGACCACAGAACACTCCAATGATCAACCGGCCGATAATGACCATCTCAAAAGACTGACTCACAGCCGACAGTCCCATCAGACCCCCACCGATCAGGGCTAGGATGTTATTAAACAGCATGGACTTTCGCCTGGTGGAGAGACACAAGGAAGGAAAGGACAGGGTTAGTCTGAGATTAGGTCGCACAAGAAAGTGAAAGTTAATTGGTAAATTAATTGAAAAATAAAACAATATAAAGTTTTTTTTCCTGCACCACAATGTTTTATTTCTAATGTTCTCACCTGCCAAACTTGTTGACCATGACACTGACAGAGAAAGACCCGATCATGCCTCCTACACTGAAGATGGCCACAGCGAAGCTCCACACCATGGTGTTTGCATCTGGGCTGAACGGCTCCCCGTACCGCTCCATCGACACATTCTGGAAGAAGCTACGCAGTTTCTGTCCCACCACAGAAGAGAACAGCGGCAGGGTTAGATCAGCTGCTTACAGGTACGTGTTTGTGCTTTCAGATCAAAACATTTTATTTTACAGATGTGACAGAGCTGTGAGTTTCTGACACATCCACACGGGGGCAGTATCGCTCACAGCCCGCCACTGTGCAATGCTGTGGTCACAAATGAGACCATATCAAGGAGCATCACTCCATTCAAATCTCTTTGTAAAACCAGAGACACAGAACAACATAACAGCATAAAATGGCCTTAAAAATGGCAATTAAAAAGTGTCATTTTATTTATTACCGTATTCATATGAGGGAATGAAGAAGTAGTTTTGCATGTATTATTAATCCCACACCATTAACGGTTCTCCCCCTGCCGTCATAAAACATTAAAAACCATAAACGTCTGTTACAAGAAGTGGTCCAGCA
>JAOWBC010001592.1:18469198-18480870 GCA_028566105.1 Hypoplectrus providencianus
TGCGCTCACACACACACACACACACACACACACACACACACACACACACACACACACACACACACACACACACAAACCACATCCTGCAGCCTGAACTCAAAAACGTCCATGTGTGTTTTGGACTCATGCCAATATTTCCATACAAATAAAAATGTCTCCCTAAATGTAAATTCAAATTAATTTTGCTGCTGTCTGGCAGCCTTCTTTAGGATTTACAGACTTCATAGGAAGTAAGCAAGGCAAGTAAACGCTTTTTGTGACCACAGTTGTACAACAGGCCAAGACTTTTCCCTTCTTTAGATTTTACTTTAAAGAAGAGTGTTTCTATAAGCTTTATCTTGACATTTGCTCTAACAGTGTCTGAAAAGAGAAACATAGATGTATGGACAACCAACAATAACCCCAAACACATTCTATATGTTCGATAAGAACTCCAACTATACAAAATTGTTTTATAGTGTTGTTAAAATATTTTGGTACAATTTTATTATGGTGTCACATAGTCATAGTCACAGTTTAGTCATTTCCATGTGTGTGAATATTGGGTAGTAAATGAGATTTCGATAAGCAGTTAAGGAAACAAAACTATTAAGATTTTAGACACATATTTAAAGTCAATAATGCTGTTATTACATGAAGCAAATTAAGACAGCCATGTTTAAATTGTCTTAGCATCAAATAGAAAAAAAAACATTAAATGAGATAATGTAAACTTTTTTGTATTGTTTCAATATATTACTAGGTTTGGGGTCATGTATGGGATTAGTCATTATAAACATGAATGAATATTAGCAGTTTGGTGGTTCAGAGCCAGCAGAGGGATGGAGTGTTTGAACAAGCTTCCTGGAGGAGCTTCCTGTTTATACTGTATTTGGTGCAGCAGTGCCACCTTGTGTTCTGAGCTGCCCTCATGTTAAATTATACTGTCACTGACCTGACATACTCCCACAACAACATACACAGTTTTCTATCAGCCACCTACAAAGCTTCACTTTTCATGCTGTGTTCCACTGACATGATGTTGTAGTTTTAGTTTGCCACCACAACTATGGCAGTGTGTCAGCAACAAGTAAAGGCTAGAAGTAAACTTATCTTGTGGAACAAATCAATGCATGAGAAGGGAACACACCCTCTCAAACGTGTCCGGACGGATTTAAGCATAGCTGAGATGAACGGCTTCCAGTGGAGGATGTGCTGATGAGGTGATAATCAGAGGAAGACTGCAGCTGTGCTTTCACGACAGAAGTGTCCACACTGTATCTGTAATCCTAAACTGTAACTAAGGAGAATTCATTAAATCAAGCCTCTGCTTGTTACATAAAACCCTCAAGGTTAAAGTCTCTACGAAGAGCAGCACGAAGTTAACAGTGAAATCCTTAATTTTTCTTTAAAGCAGAAGTATTTTCATTTGTGAGACTAGCAGATTCTGCCTTTCAAACCGAGACTCAAATGCATTTTGGACTCACAGCACCTGAATTTAGTACTGCAGTTTTGTTTTAAGTGGCTTCCCAACTTATTTGTAATCAGGGTTGTATAATAGATGCGTTCAAAGTAGACTGATTTAAAGTTTATATTTGTCTTGTATTTCTCTGTGAAACCTGTTCATGCAGTAAATCTGGAGTTATTGAGTGGTTACAGCAATGATTTCATTAACATTCTTCTTCTGTTTTTGTGAAAGTTAAATGAATTATGTGCATATCCCTAGCTAACACTGTAGTTTCCACATTTGGATCATTTCTTTCAGTAAACCAACACAGAATGTTTGCAGGGTGATGCAATATTTCATATTAACACAGCCATCAAACTATTAATCAGCTTCCTCTACTGGTCATGTGCTGCACCGACTCAGAGCATTACATAAACAAAATAGGATACTAATTCTCGAGGTATTAATAAGTCACCTCACATTGATAAGATTTGCAGTAACAGTGCAAATGTGAGCTGTTTAGCAACAGAGGTACAGCTCAACTGCACCACAGTGTGGTAAAAACAGAGCATTACACCAAAACAAGCATTTGGTTTTCACACCACTGCCACCAGCTGGAAAGCTTTGTTATAGTTATGAGTTTCACAGACAGACACAAGGGGCGTTTCAGAGACTAAATAAACACTCATCTCTGATGTAAATATAGTCTGGAATACTTTGAGGACAGTGCTGCAAAATCAAGACAGCTGAAGGCAGTTGGTAAGTTGGATAATTCAGAGAGACTGCAGGTCTCGGCAAGTTAAACTGAAAATCTTAATGGCAACTATTAAATCCGCCCTGAGTTAATGACCAGGCTTGCTTTATGAAATTAAGGACCGATTCCAGGCAAAACTTCACTTTATCTTGATTGATAAATGCCTTAAGGCCTAAAATGTCAAAAGCATAAACTGTACAATGAACACCATTCTTGTAATTAAATCTGCAGTGTATTTATTGATTCAACAAAGCCAAAAAGTAGTTAACAATAGAGACAGGAAAAACCTCAGAACTAAACTTGCAGGGTAAAAAGTTGTGCGTGTTTATACTTTAATTTAATAACAGGAGCATCAATGATGATGATGTGTTAACTGTTTGAAGATGTCCTTAGGCACACTACAGAGATAAAGGTGCAAGTAACAGAATGTCCTGCATTGGACTGTACTGTTTAAAAACATCTGCCGGTTTCAGATCTTCCCTGGGAAACTTCCTTCCTCTATCTGATCATCCCATTTGGAAACCTGTGGGAGATAAGTAAGATAAAGATAAGTAAGTCACTGAGAAGCCAAACAAAGCACAGAACACAGAATACCTAAACATGTGAAAACAAAGTCTTTCTGTGATACAAACAGTAAGTGAAACTTGCTCTTCATTAGCAGTAGCAAGACTCATTGTGTGCATGTAAAAATTTACACTGAAGTGATCAGAAATAAATGCAGTGGCGCAATCCCTTCGAAGAAACCTGAACAAACTTGGGGTAATTTCAGAGCAGTAAATACTATAACTTACCCAGCTCATGGGACAGAGGCTCTTGTAAACCCTCTGGTACCATTCACAAGGAGCCACATCCTGGTCTCTGGCCGACAGGGCCTTGTTGCACCTGTGGAAGTCTAAAGCCAACATAACAATATGAGTTAAAGGTTACTTATGACTTACTTATCTGACAAAATGTTATAAATGAAGAACAGTTGGTAACAACATAACCCGAAACAATATGGCATTTTCTATTTTGTATTTTTATAGTTACAGCATCAAAGATGATTTTTACATTTTTTTTATGTAGCCTATTGTGATTCTTTTGAGAAAGTGTTAGTTCAAAGGTCACACAATGTCAAATTTAAACATTTGAAATTGCTTACCAAAGGTGCTAGTGGGGAAAGGTTTTGTAGTCCAAAGCAAAGGATTTTGTCTGTTTTTGACACTTGAACTATGAAACATCCTTAGAGATTGGTTGTTGTTTTTTTTTATTCAACTATACCAAACAGGCACTCAATTGTCACTAGGAAATGAAGTGAACTGTGACTGTGCACCATTGCAGTCCCAACATAAATTGTCATGTGAAGGTCATACTTTAATTTGACATGAATGATGACTGATTTGTAAGCTTCACTTAATTACCAGCTATCTTATGGTGGACTGTGTAAGATTGATGTCTGTACTTACACATGATGTTTCATGTGTAAACAGAACTACAGGGCCACAATCATTGTAGATGTTGCAGAAGGATAGTTTCTAAATGACAACTTCGGTCTCTTCTCAGTGCCAAAGGTAGTTTTTAAAATCTTACAGACGAGAGTAAATCACAACATATTGCATGTCCTCACCCAGGTAGTTCTGGAAACAGTTGCGGGTCTGGTTTGTGTTGGGGAATCGGGCGTCAAAGGGGGCCGTCCTGTAGTTTTTGATCTTTTCCTCAATATTTTCAGACATCTTTAGCTTTAGTCTCGCGTCTAAATGCCACTGAAACAAACAGGCATAGGTTGGATAAACAATACAATACCAAACGTAGGCAGGCTAAGCTAAATATAGCATTAGGATCGAAGTTTAAACTTGTGCCAGCTTTGTTTACACAGTTATCGCTTTTAATACTAGTTTGTTAGAATATCTAAATACAGCTATCTTACATTTGGTAAGAATATCGACAGAAACAAACATTGATAGTACAACATAGCTTTGAACACAAGTTAGCATAGTTTGCATTGCTCGACTAAGTGTTGTCAAATAGCTAATGCTAGCTGTTAGCTCGTTGCTAACTTGATAATGTATCTGGAACTTCTTAGCTTACAGATTTAAGAACACCTGGTTGTACCGAGAGTTTGTATACGCCAAAACACCCAAAATCTTGAGAAATGTAAACGTTTTAGAGTGTAAAAAGCACAAAAAGTTTAGGAATTAGCTGAACACAACTCACCTTGGGACGTTTCTTGGTTTGTCCTCGGAGCGCTGCGGAAATGTGCCGTCACCGCGCTAAGGACGATGGGATATCAGCTGTTGGAAATGCCAGAGCAAACACTAACTTCAGGTTTGTTAAAATCCTTTTCTCACCTTTTTCCTTTAGCTATTAGGACCATAAATCATCATCAGTCTGTGTCAGTGTAGAGAAATAGCTTACAAATCTAATGCAACAGAGACAAAATAGATCTATTAGAGCTGAAAATAGTATAAGGACCCCCACTCAAAACTGCAGACTCTTGCTGGATTTAAGACAAGTATTATTGGTAGAAACATTTTACTCGCAATTAACTTTTCTTCTCCATATGAAATACTGCTGTTTACTTCTCAAAGTGTAAAATTACAAAATCTCTTCTTATGTGCCATTATTTTGCTAATACTGATATATTTTTGTGATTCATATTTTTTTTTAATTTTTTCATCTTATTTCCCTTTCTGGTTGTGTTATTCTCATATTACTGTAGTTAATTGTACTTTTGGAGAAAAACCTGGTAAAAGAATTTCCTCTGGGATAAGTTCTATCTTAATTTATCCAACATTATCTTAAAGATTTATGATTAACCTTATTAGGTAAAGGGATAACTGAGTTTACATTATTCCTAAAATAGTTGCCCATATTACCTAAAAAATAATGTGGACTAAGAGTTGTGGAGAACAGAAGGACAAGCACTCTCTTGGTACCCCAATGTTAAAAAACGATGACAAAAAAAAGACATACAAAAGAAAAGAAAAAAAAAATTGCTCACAGCCTCTTGGATGCCATATGGTAGATAAAACATGATAAAGTTCCCTAGGGTGAACATAAATGGATAAAACTGCATGCAGCTGGAGCCTTTTTATTCTTTTCACCCCCGCCCCCCCTCACAGCCTGAGTCCACCACTGACACAAAATATATACTTTTAGTATCAAATAGATTTGAAAATGAATATAGTACTAAATTTAAGTTTAATACGATTTCCTTCTTTCCACAGAGGACTGCTGTTGTGGTTAGTTTGAATTAGTGTTGCTTAGTATCAAAATACGCTGAGAAACGTTTCAAACCAACACAATCCCTTTATTCATCTGTAATCGTTTCCACACTCAGCCCTCATTTTTTTTTGCCAAATATGGCTGGATACACTGGTTCTGTTTGCCATGACAAACAGAGGCCTAATTTTAAAGTAGCGTACACCAAAACAACATACATTTAATCCTCGGGCTTGTCTTGGGTAATCAAAATCAAAATATATATAATCACATTATTGTTAAAGTGTAAAGTGATGGGTCAAAGCAGGTCTTTTTCTTATTTTCTGACCAGGCGCCGAAAGTAATCAGATTCTTGACAGGAGTCCCATCAGACCACAAGAAAACACGTCTTTTATGATGTAACCAGTGGGACTCTAATGTTTCCAGCAACCTATTAATTTTAAATTTCTTTGATCTATTTTTTCATGTTTGGCAACATCACTCACAATTGGCCTAAAGCCTGTACTGTCCACATGTTAGATTACCAAGGAGGCCAATCACAGTCACACGTAATTTGTTGCATCAATATGAAGCTGACTGATTAGCTACTGTGCATGTTGTCCACATTTAAACTGAAGTCTGGTCTCTTCACCCTCAGTGTCACTTTGGTACAGTGGAGGAGTCTTTGAAATGGGTCAGGGGATACTGACCGGTACTGACGACGCATTCAGTCTGGAAATGCAGACTTCGGAGGAACTATTCGAGGCCCTGGGACATAGTGTCAGTCTCCTTTCTCTTTCCATCACCATCTTCCTGTCGAAGAAAAGGTCAAGGATCACAGGTGTTTCTGTTGCTCCCTCCAGCTTCCTGTCTCTCTGCATGTGTTTCCTTCATCCTCTTTCCAGCAAAGCTTCAAACTGGGTTGTTCATGTGTTTTAAGATTTTAATATCCTCATCATATTAATGGCAAGGTAGCACCAGATTTAAATGGCAAAATTCCTGAGTCCATATTTGATGTAAATTCATTCTATCAAGATGAAATGGTGAACCACGTTTCTGTTTAATCTGGGAACACCAAAAGACATACATCTAGATCAGTTTGTGTTGTATAATACAGTATAACATTCCAAAGAAGGTCTCAAAGGCTCATATGTGTGTGTAAATTCACCCTTCTCTCGCTCACTTCCAATCTCTCCCTCTCTCTCTCACTCACTCAGGATATAGGTGTTGTCCACTGCAAAGGAAGGAAATTCTGTCACTTAGAACAATGGGCCTGTTTCTCTATCTATAGACCCAGAGAGGCTGAGAGCCAGAGGGAGAGACGGAGCAAATCTCATCCAGCTAGAGTTAATCACAGAAAAAATGGTATTAATGCTATAGTTAACTGATCTAATGGATATCAGGAGTTAGAGATGTGTATGTAAATGTTTGACAGGTTTGGGCCTTTTGAAAATGGAATTTCTTTGTGGGGAAAAGGAAACATGCAGGTTTATTAGATTACTTTGAGTTGAGTATTTGCATTTCGGTGGCAAGAAATCTCCATAACACGCGATAGAAGGATCCGAAGTAACGGTGGGTAAGTGCATTTAAAGTACAATGTATAAAAGCATTTGTGTGCCTGTTTAATGCCGTTTTGATCACATTGTCTTCAAAATTTTCCAACACAACATCTGTAGGTGCCGACACACATATTGAGATAAGACAAATATTCTTGTCAGAATTAAAAGTTAAGATTATTATTATGATTTTGTGTAGGCCTCCAAATTGCCATCTGGTCCTTAATTTTGATGGTAATGTACCTCGAAGTAACACTGAGAATAGACCAGGCAGTGACCTTTGGAGTGGGTTTTTCCCTGTCAGTGCGACAGCTGGACCTGAGTCCTACAAAAGATGCTTCCTGTTTGAGAATGGGAAACTCCTGCTATAATTTGCAGGGGCTGATTGGGGTGTTTTTGGGTTAATTTCCTCCTGTTTGCTTTCACCATGTTGACAACCTGCTGTCGGTATCCTGTTGATATGTTTTGATGGTGACTTCATGCTATTGTTTGATTGTTTCAATCCTGAGATTGTTAACACATTCCTCTCTGCTGTGTGGAGGTAGATTGAGCGGATTAGGGAGAATTTAACTTTTACAGAATCCTGATTTACTGTAGAGTTAACAGTTGGATGCAAGGTTTGTTCTTAAAATCTCCATGTCTTTATCTCTCCTTCTGTCAGATGGAGGGGTCTGGCAGTCCTCGCTTCAGAAAGCTTCATTTCCCAGTGGGTCTGTGGATCAACTCACCCAGGAAACACTTTGCCAAACTGGGGGGTCGCTGGCCCAGTGCTATCTCTGTCAAGTCAGTTCTCTTAATCCACTTTTTTTTATCTCCTGCTTTGCTTATCAGTCTTATCTTTGTTCTCAGGTTATTTAGACTTATTCTGCAGTTATTGTTTACTTATAATTCCTCGCCAGTTTACATATTGATGTCATCTTATCTTATTTCCACTGTCATTCACATCCTTTCAGCCATTCCCTATCTTATTTTAGTCCTTGTTGTTTGTCCGTGTTTTGTCAGTCATAATTCACAGCTGACTTGTCCCTTCCTTTCTCCTTCCTCTCTCCTCCATCTGTCTTCCCCTCCTCTGTTGTTCCCAGGTCCACCACCAGCTCTGACGCAGCCTCTCTCCACGAGGCCCCCTCTGCTCCTTCCTCTTCCCTTTCTAACTCCACCCCCTCCCTGGCTTCCCCTACCCCATCCCCGTCCCCTTCCCCGGCCTTCCTCAGGCCGCGGCCTGCTGGGACCCAGTCTCGCACAAAGCGCCTGTCCCATCTCTTCCTTCGAGGGCGCTCTAACAGCGACCGGGACCGGGCGGTGGGGGAGCGGGAGAGAGAGGTTTGGGCTCATTCAGCCACCCCCTCCTCCCACCACTACTTGCCCCCTGCCTCTTCCTCTGCCCCGGGCCTGATCAAGATCTATGGCGATGCCCTCTCCAGTGGGGCCAACTATCGCTCCCTGCTGGCCAACATTCACTCGACAGCCCGACAGCTCATCGCCCAGGTCATCACGCGGTACACCGAGAGGGAGAGGGAGGAGACAGATGACGCAGGTACAAGAGAGGGAAACTTTCTCTCATTTTGGACCTCTGCTGCGACCCATCACTGGGAATTGTTTGCTCAAATATTTTTTACCAATTGGGAATGACTTAATATAAACATAAACAGCAGTGTTATGGAAAAATAATTATCCCATTTCTCCTCCTCCCTTCCTCCATTACCTTCTAGTTCTCCAGAAACACAGCCCAGAGGACTTCCTGTTGTGTGATGTCATTGGAAAGCCCATCCAGCAGCCAGATGGAGCTATCAAATGGGAGACAGAGTGCCGGAGGAGCGTTGCCCCATGGGAATGCCCCTTGTTATTAGTGGACATGTGGCGGCCTAAGGATGGGTTTGAGCGGCGTTTTGAAATCCAAAGAAAAGACGACTATGAGAGAGAAGAGAGGGAGAGGGAGAAGGAGCGAGAGAGGGAGGGAGAGAACTATCAAGGTATGTTTCAGACTTGACAGACACATCTCATTATTCACAACACAGTGTCGGACTGACGGACGCTATTGGTTGTCTGGGCAACAGGTGTCCGCTGGCGGAGGAGCAGGATGTCGTCAGGCGGTGGGCCAGAAGAGAGTGAGCGTGGTCACCGTGCGAGGAACTCAGAGCTCAGGAGGAGCATCAGTGACATGAATTTGAGTCTGCGGCGTCGCCAGGGCAACCATGTCAACAACGACCCACGAGGTGGCCGGCCGAACAATAATGCAGGAGTTCAGGACAGGAAGAACATCGTGAGCATGATCAACCCGCCGCAGGGAGAGGTAAAAAAACATGACGTGTTAAGAAAGAATTAACCGGTTCTATCATCATGTCTAAACCTGCTTTTGTTTTTCAGATTAGAGCTTCGAGAGCTGAAGCAAAAGTTGGCTGGACGAACCAGCCGGCGGAGGACGACAAGGATTACTCCAGCTGTGACCTGGAAGTGATGTCACAAAGTCTGATCCTTCCACCCACGGACCGGCCCTACTTCCTGTTGCTGCAGGGTTACGACCAGAGCAAGGCAAGACACGCTGACAGATGATATCACACACACAAACGCTCACAAACAACACCCACACACACGTACACTGTGTAAACAAGGACACACATGGACTTTAACACGGTGAACTCTAAAACAAGGTGCATACAGCACCAATGTGCACATGTGCAAACCAACAGGCAGTTTTATAGAGGATTTGTGCAGATGTACACGCGTACACACACCCTGTGCATGACATCATACCTGCATGTCTGTAATCGCCACATACCATCAGGGTTTCCATCTCTCTACAAGCCTCTCCCATTCAGCATCCAGCACAAAACACCCTCAGAGTAACACAATGCCTCAACAATTTATCCAAAGAAAGGATAAAACCCCTCTGTGCACATCACTCCATCCCGCACAATGACCTCACACAGGTCTCCATTGTAGCAAACTGTGACACACTTCATACCTTATCAACCACCTTCTGTTCAACTTAACATCCCTGAGATGGAGGATTGATATAAACTGTAGTACTTAAAGATAACAGACCTCCCTGACTTTCTTCTGCTCTCCCCCCCGTGTGTTTTGTTTAGGATTTTGTTTTGTACATCATGGCGGGACATACGCATGTGTTTGGAAGAAAGCCCACGATGAGGGAGAGAGAGAAGGACAGAGTGAGTGAGAGGAAGGGGAAGAGGCCTCTGAAGGTGGACACGTTCCTCTCGGCCCCTGACCTCTTGGCCAGACACTTATTGGTCAGGAGAGACTCAGCTGTTCCCGAGACGTCCAACAGACAAGGTAGTAAAACAGTTACAAACTCATGTCATGCTTTGAACCGTTGTACACCTGCTGTCTCCCTAAATCTTTTTTACTTCATCTTAGCGCTGATGCGACCCTTCAGAGGAGGCGCAGTGACACACAACGGAGTGGCTCTCTACAGGGAGACAGTCTTGAAGCCTGGGGATGTGATCGGTCTGGGGAACCACTTCCTCTTCCTGTACCGTGACCCTCGTGTGACTCCAGCTCCACCGCTGGCTTTGACCCTGCCGTGGCAGGCCGATGCCTCCACCACCTGCTGCCCCTCAGGGTTGGTGGACAGACAGGAAGCTCTGAGGCAGTACCTCGGATCTACGGAGGCACTTCTGAAGTTTCATCCCCGGCACGCAGATGCTCTGTTACAGGTGAGACCGGAAGATAAAGAATCTCCAAACATCAATCCATTTATCTGGTGTCATAGAGAAATGATGTTTATGACCAATGTTGTGCTTGTGCCTCTCTTTTCTTAGGAGATAATCTCGAAAAATTCATCCCCGGACTCTGGAGGCGGGCCTTTAGCTCCAGCTTATCTCCTGTCAATCATGATAGATCATGCCTCCAAACACCTGGACCCTGCTCTCACACCACAAATATTACTCAAGTCAGCCAATCTCATTAAGGAAATTGTCTGGGTAAGTAAAAAGCCACAACAACACAACCACAGTGGACCTTTGTTACATGTTATTTCCTGTCTACAATGAGAACACTCCAACCAAACTTTATTTATACAACACTTTTCAAAACAAAATTATGAAGTGTTTACATGGTTAAAACAGGAACTAAAATACTTCAGGACATACATTACATAAAAGCAGACAATCACAACAATACAAATTAAATAAAAATAGAATTCCCCTTTGTAAAACAATACATTGCAATCATATTAAAAAGATAAAGATTAAAAAGCTTTTTTGCATTAAAAAGCTGCTATTAAAAGAAAAGTTTTGAGAAGTGACAGAAATCTTTTCCCTCATTTCCATATACCTTTCCACTGTCAGATGTGATGTTAAGGCTAAAATGTATTCGTAATCAAGGATGTGGTCCAATTGATGAGCGGGTGCCGTCACAGGCGGCGTGTTTCAGTAACCCGGCTTCATTCAGCCTGCCTCAGCTCACCCACGCTCCACCTCTTTGCCCATTTCTGGATTAGCCAGGATCAGTAGTCAGGCACTGCCAAGATGACGACCACTGATACACGTCACTGAGCTCCTCCTGCAGAAAAGTAAAGCTTGGGCTGATGGGAATGAATGATGGGAATTATTTGGTTGTAGCTCATAAACCAAATTACTGAACAGAAGATTATTTTACATGACATGGGTGCCAGGAGTTCACCAGGTTTATTGGAACTAAAACTCAGGGGGGGAACATTTATAATAATAATAATAATAATAATAATAATAATAATAATAATAAGGAATCCAGCCAGTATTTGTTGAGGCTTTACTAA
>JAOWBC010001592.1:18480970-18491166 GCA_028566105.1 Hypoplectrus providencianus
ATAATAATAATAATAATAATAATAATAATAATAATAATAATAAGGAATCCAGCCAGTATTTGTTGAGGCTTTACTAACCTGCTGGTGGTGCTGGAGGAAAAATCAATATGATTCATCCTCTGGGAACCCTGACCGACTCTATTTTTTTATATTTCAGTCTAAAAAAAAGTCTTTCCATGTTTCTCATCATTTAATATCAGAGGTTTAGTGGTGGAGAAAATAACAACTGAACCATTAGACTTTTATGGGACAATATGACCACGTCGTTACTGAAACAATGTTGGCAGAAAAACATCAGGTGGGCAGATCGAGATTGCCACTTTCAGTCAGACAGAGAAACCAGCAGACAGACGTTGCCCTTCATTGTGGCCTGCTACGCTGTGGACAGGAGCGAGGATGAGCTGATGTCACTGCCCTCCTGCTGGAAAATGTGCTGTAATTGTCCTGGCTGCAGGGCTAGACTGCGCTCCCCCCCTCCTCCTCCTCCACCCCCACACTCACCCGAGATGTCTCTCCTCTCTTCTGTCTCCAACTCTCTTTACAGGATAACATTAAGGAATTCGGGGATAAGCATCCCACGCAAAAGTAAGAACATTTTTGTTCTACGTCATGTTTCCTCTGTTTAGAGATCTCCTGCTGAGTGATTTATGATACATTTGTGTTTGTGCTGTTATGTCTTGGGTACATTTTTGTGGTATGATGAAAGCATTGTTACACGGAGATGTTGAGAAATGGTTCCAAAATAGTTTGGTATTAATAACTCCGTCTATTTTTACTCACAGTATGGTATGTTTCTCTTATAAAGCATAAACGAAATACTGACAGGGGAATGTTCACAACTGCTTCACAGCTCACATAACTTTGGTGTGATGTAAATGTGTCCAGCTCCACAGAGCAGGAAGGTGAGATAAGCACGCCGAATGTCCAGAAACTGTCGTCTGACCTTCGACCCCTGATGTTCTGGATGTCGAATGCCACAGAGCTCCTGAACTTCTTCCAGGTCAAAGTCGAAACCATGGAGAAAGAGTGGGAGTTTGAAGGTGAGGGGGATTTGAAAACCTTACTCCACCTACTGCAAAGCTCTGACACAGAATCTTAAATCCCTCTCTGATACTGTCTTTAAAGCTCCAGGGGATCCAGTGTTGACAGCTGACATGGACACCTGCTCAGAAGCTTTGGCGCAGCTGGATGATGTCATCATGCACACCTTCCAACAGTGTGTGTATCACCTCACCAAGGTATGCTATAAAAACACAAAAGATGTGTCCAAAATACATGCTGCATACTAATTCTACTAGCATTTAGCAGTTAGAATATAAACACATCAACAAGTTTTATTGTTTTTATATGCCCAATGGCTGGAATTTTTTGGAAAACCACTGACAATTAAACTTTACAAAGAGACAGCAGAATCTGTTTCTGAAGACTTAATACACATTTTTGTTTTCCAAGATGTTTCCGATGCTCTATCACCACCACCCACAATTTTTTTAAATGTCTTCCAGCTGTTAGCAGCCACGCAGTTCCCTTGTGATTTGCATCCTGGAAGAATAGTTTGCAGCAGGACACTTGAAAATTTATTGTTTTTAGTAAATGATGAAATCCCATCCAACAGCAGATGAGACATTTTAATCTTAACCACAAATGTGAATCCCTTGGTGGAGCCAGAGGAGACAGAGGATTAAAAATGTCATGGGGGTTCATCCTCAGGGGAATACAAATATCTGTGCAAAACAACATTTCATCCAGTGATTGAAATATATGTACATATGTGGACAAAAATGATGGATTGACTGACTGACAGCACTGTTAAAGTTCACTGAAGTCGTTACCTCAGGTGTCTTCAAATCCAACAAACTCCATCGATAAAAAATAATTTTGCCAGTGAGAACATGGGAGTCGACTGTTACTGATTGTTACTGCTGCCTTGCCTGTTTAATTGTGCAACTTCAGTAAATCTAAACTTTATGTTAAAAAACAAGTCATATAACAACATTTTAATCTAACTGATCTCCATCCATCTTTTTGGGCAATATTTTATTTTTGGGATATTTTTCATTTTATTTTGTCTTCTTTTTGTCCACAAAGACCCTGTACTCACTTCTCCCGGCTCTCCTGGACACCAACCCATTCTCCATAGAGGATAAGGAGAAGATGAGGGATGGAGCTCAGGGGGCAGAGGGAGAGGAAAAAGGAAGCGAGGAAGGAGAGGTGGATGACGTGTCTACCCTACCACCCAAAGTTGCTGGGCTGGTGGAAGTGTATCGCTGTTCCCTGATGCTCTCGCGGGAGGCCTGTCTGTCCCCACCACTCACCTCCCAAACCTTTGGCTACCTCTTCTTCTTCACCAACACCTCCCTGCTCAACACTTTACTGGAGAGAGGTGAGGATGAGAGTTGAATTGATGTAACCTTTGCTGGACAGCAGTCCCTCAAGTGATAATAAACTGTTTCAAACAATATGTTGCTGGTCATTCTACACTTGGAGGGCAGAAAAACCCTGGAGTGTTTTGAATCAAATCTATTTTTTTCCCTCAAAAGTAAGATAGTGCCTTTAAAGGTCAGAGCTCCTCCTTAAAGGAGCAGTGTGAAAGATTTAGGGTGATGTCTGCTGTAGTTCTCCTACATGCTTGGAAAGGGTGGAGTGAGGGAAGGGGGATTCAGTTTCAACTTCACCACTAGGTGTCATTAAATGCCACACACTTCCTTAGGTGCCCCATGGATAACACAGTTTTCTCTCTCTCTCTCTCTCTCTCTCTCTCTCTAGATGGGCTGTTTTCGTGGTCAAGAGCAGTCCAGATTCGTACAAACTTGGACCTGGTTCTGGATTGGCTACAAGGGGCGGGATTAGGAGACATAGCCTCTGAGTTCATGAAGAAACTGTCGATCACAGTCAACTTCCTGTGTATTCCCAAGACTCGACTTATCCAGGTAACACAGCCACACATACAGGAATTCTTTTCAGTCGAAGATTAATATAGCTTAAGAGTGGGAGGTACAATATAAATGACGTTGCAACCCCAACAATATAAATGATGCTGATAATTAGTGATGTGTGTGGTGACTTTCCCACTCTGGCTCAGAATGAGTAGTTTAACTCAACAACTTTAGCATGAGCAAAACACAGTACTATCATTATTAACTCACTTAGAGCGCAACTACATATTGTGGGTTTCTGATTGGTTACACGGTATGTCAGTTATCCTGTATAATCACAATAAGGACGGAGAGTTCTTCTGGTAATGCTCACTGCCGTAGCTGGAAGACAAAAGTTACAGACACTAGCTTTAACTGTCAAACTGACTGACTATTCACCTCTCTTTCCCAGTCATCCTGGGCCAGTCTACAGGAGGACCACGTCTTGTTAAGCCCTTCCCAGTTGCACCACCTGCTCACCCATTACAAGCTGGGCCCAACCAGAGCCCCACCAGCATCCTGGGCCCCCCCACCAGGCACAGAGCTGAGCGGAGGTATTACAGATTTAAACAAAACCAACAATTAAGAATACAATCAGTAAAACTACCTGTTCAGTTCATCTCTTTCTTTCTTTTTGATCTTTTAGACATCTTTGAGAGCTTCCTGGATCATCCTCCTCTTATCCTGCCAAATGAGACTCCACGTCTTGATCTCTCCCAGCCAATCCCGAGCCCTGAGCTCCAAAAAGAAGTGACGCGTCTCCGTACCTTCTTGTGGGGTCTTGACCAGGATGAGCTCCCAGCCAATCAGAGGACACGGCTTTGAGGAAGCTCTTATTTGTCTCTCAGAAGTGAAATAGCATTCACCAGAAATAGAAAAAGAAAACAAAGTACATGTTTCCTGCATTCTGTTGCCTGGTTGTTGTTTTTCAAAACTTCTACATATCAGTTCATTTACCCATTTAGATATTTTCAACTAAATAAATGTATTGGCTATGGCATGTCTTTATAGATTTTATTTTAAAGCAGGGAGTAAAGCCCCGTGTCTGCTGGGCTGTGCAGTGTTATGCTTTACGTGACTGTTTTACTTGGCTTACATGTATGTTTTTAAACTACTTGTTTTTAATAAAACTCTGAATTCTAGTCTTAAAGACTTACAGTTTCCGTGTGATCTTTGACAAGCTTGTTTCCCACAGCAGGGCCCCTTGGGCTTGGCACCCGCCTCAATTTAAACACATCAGAGGATTATTCCACAAGGTGGCGATGCAGGACTCATCCCCCCTTTGACGTTAAATGATGAGTCTGCAGGTAGAATTGCTTGACTAAGGAGGCGATCACACAACTGTATTATCGTCTGCTCCAAAAGGCACACTCTCATTTCCTGTAATCATGGGAGCCTTTTACGAAGGGGTCATGACTCAAGCAAGCAAATGAGACTGTGACGACCACACACAAAGGTTACCTTTCCCAAGGTGAGATGCCATAAAGGTCAGAGCTGGTGAGTTCAGAGAAGGGGAGATTTTCATTTCCCTTTGTTGGTATGACACACACAAGTGGTCTGATTGGAAGGGTTTCCCTTTGCATTAATGTGGTACAGTCCCTTGGCCCTATAAAAACACTTCACCTCATTAAGCATAAATTAGAAAGTGGCTGTCATGAGCAGACAGACAGGTGATATCATCAGCAGCAGTGACTAACTGCTCAACTTGAGCTGTCACAATTTAGTAATATCCAGTCAATTTCACCGTCTAGTCAGCCAGACCTCTTTAGAAAACAGTTCACCGCTTTCTTTGTTTTGAAAGAGCTCTCTGACGTCTTCACAAACTTATCACGCTCCTCCTTTTGGCGCCCGTCCAAATGGCTTCCTTTCTTCCGGTCAGCCTCTCGGATGAATTCCTTTACGGTAAAAAGCTCAAAAAAACATCAGTCCGTCCCGTGAGAGACCCCACCCCCCCACCCCCCGCTTACATCATCACTGTTGCCTCCGGTTCTGTCTCCCCAATTTCTTACTGTACTGACATCAAAAACATGCCACTGAGAAAGACTGGTTATAGATTGTGAATCATGGGAAGAGGCTCCCTGTGGTCACATTTATCAATTAGGTGATTGTAATCACTCTCATTTGAAATTCAATGTGGTGTATGAGTGAGAGTGAGACTGTGTTTGTGTGCTAATTTCAACTTTCCAGTAATGTCAAACAGATGTAGCCTGTAGCTTTATAATTAACCACAGATGGGGTTCAGACTGGTAGAGGTCCCTGCTGATTGTGTGATATTACAGTAGTCTGCCATACAATACGGTGACCAATGTCTGAGCACTATTAAGTAACATGTAAGGTTTAGTAAGCATGTGACACACACATGGTTTTCTGTGATCTCAATCACTGACAGACAAAATGTCATACACACTTTCACCCAGAATTGCGTAGTCATCTACACACACAACCCTCTTTTCTCTGTCTCTTTCACCACACACACATACACACGCACACACTAAGTAGACCTCTTTGCCCAGGTGCAAGGTCCCACACCTGTTGTAGCAGCTCTCTGTAATTAGCCCAACACAATTATCATTGGTGGATGGAAGGGAGGGGAGGGTGAAGACAATGGGGCAGTTATTCTCTCCCTATCATCTCCTTCTCTCTCCCTGCTGTCGAGTAATGAAAGATTCTTCCCTTCTTCAAAGAGACGGAGTTTCCTACAAAACAGCTGAGTCAGAGGAGAAAAGAGAGGAGGATGAAAAGAAAAGGAGAACAGTAGGGAGGCGAGCGCGGTAATGCAATGCTGCTGCTGTGAGGCCCAGTGGACCACAGTGATTGTGCTCATTGTTGTTACACACAGGAGTCATTTTCAGGAACAGAAAGGGCCCATGGCTCTCACACTAACAGCTACAACCTGGAAAGGCCTCAGTATCTATTTGGGATCTGGTAACACTTTACCTGAGCCCTGCGTCATCCTAAAGCTCCAAGTATAAGGAGGTTTTTCACCTCGTACGTCAAGGGAAAGAGAAGAATACCATGACTGTAGGGCCGCTGGTGGAGGCTGTGAGGCATGTTTTATCGGGAAATTGGAAGGGAAAGTGTGAGGGTAAAGGGACAGTTTGGATTTCTGAGGTGGGGTTGTATGAGGTACTTATCCTTAGTCATTGTATTACTGACAGTGGATGGCGGTCGGCACGCCCCAAGTTTGTAGAAGCAGGCATAAAGCTAAGCAATGAACCACTGTGGGCCAAGGCAGCAGCTGAACGAAGATCAATATCTGTTTAACTGTACATGTGTATTTTTAATATTTTCTCAGCAGGTCCTGAACTGAAGACACCACCAGACGCCACTGACAAAACCAGTGATTTCACCTATAGATCCTGATCTCCTGCTGCTACAATTTGTTTGTATGTTGTTTTTTTTATTGTGAGACAGTAACAAAAATACAAGTCACACAACAATAAAAAAAACTGACCAATTTATTCAGCAGTAGGCCAGCAGCTCCTGTGTTCTGATGGGTAAAATTACTGGTTTTGTCAATGGAGTCTGGTGACTTTAAAGAGAATACAGAACATCTTCATTCACCCCTGTTTAACTTTAAAAGCAGCGAAAGCATTGAGCATGATATTTGTGATTTTAGGAGGAGCCATTTTTAGGTGGTTAAATGTAAGACAAGTACCTCAGCCCCACTTTAATATGTTTTAACTATTCCTTAAGTCCAAAGGAGTCATCATTACCAAATATTGTGAAATCTGGTTACTTACACGATTGTGGAATAGTAAATTGTTGGGGGCAATATGACTTTAATGACTCTGGCTTCTGATCTGACCCCAAAATTTCTCATTTTGTGTCAGACTGAAAATATGCAAGGAGCACAGTCACGAGAGAGTCAGATTTAGTCTGAAACACAGTGAGAGTGGAACATTGTGCATGGCCCGGGGCTAAGTCCTGCGTTCAAGCCAGGAAGGAAACACGGGAGCAGGAGAATCTCTGCTGGGGCAGACAGACAAAAAGACAGACTGGGGGTGTAGGAATCTGCGAGAGGTTTGAGACGGGTGGTGAGAAGGTCAGAGGTGCAGGGAGGGAAATCAGTCAGCTGCAGACAGACGGCAGACTGTGGCTGAGGTCAGAGATGAGGAGACTCGTGGATGAAATGGACAGCAGGGCCTCAGTGAGATGACTAAAAAGCCTGGAAGAAAAGCCTTGGTATTCCTCAAGGGATGGATCTGTTTTACTGGTTACGTCACCCAAACGTGAAATGCACACATAAACACACAATCTTTTTTTTTTTTTTTGGTGTGCACATGCATGCCCCTACACACAAATGCACACAGGCACACGCAGGAATATAAAAGAACCCCTGTGAGGTCAGATCCACCGGGCTGAGGCTGTCCACTGTTAGTAGGACTAGCCAGCTAAGCCTCACAGTCTCACTGGCAGCTACAACCACCACCACCAACCGCTGGACCCTGACTTGCCCTGCCCTGCCCTGCCCTGCCCCGGCCTTCTCTCCACTGGCGGCTGTCTGTCCCGGCCTGCTGCTGCTGCTGGTTCTCCGGGGCAGCAGAGCAGAGCGTTTATGTGTGTGCTTTGCAATTTGGGACACGGCCACTGCCACCAATTTGGAACTGGTGGTCTTTTCCTCTTTTCCAAAATGCCCTCATCTACCTTTTCCCTCCTTTCCTCTTCTTTCCTCTCGTTTTCCTCTCTCGTTCTCGCTCAGTATGTTTCTCTCGGGCCGGGGGGCCTGTGGGCCTGTGGGTAGGGGCCTTATTCCATCAGCCTGGGGCTTCTGTCAGAGGCTTGTTCCATTTTGCGTCATGGTGTTGACTGAGCGGACCCCACACTTAACTCCCATAGAGCGATGGGGTTGGGCGGCAGGGCAGCCGGCGCGGGCTAACGCGGCCCCGTGTTCAGCGTGGTAATCTGATGGCCATGTTTATTTTATGCTGCTCTCCTTTGATGGAGCAGAAAAAGTCTTTGGGCTTTTTGTTTCAGCACTTTCACTGCCAGGTCAGAGGTGCTCGCCGTGGTTACGCTCAGGAAGAATAATATTTGCCCTTATATTCGCTCCAAACAGGCTTTTTTCCATATTAGTGTCAGGGATACTCTCTGGGTTTCTGCCTTCCACTGATTCGGCACATTGAGGTGAAGGGAGGTGGGGGACCGCACCTCAAAAGGATCGCTCCCTGGAGGATTACGGGGGTGTTCCACGGGTCGACCCCGAGGCCTGTTCCTATACCCCTGAGTGAACCCCCGTCACACTCAGCTGCGGACCTGAGAGACGGCCCTGCAGCCGTATATATAAGTCCCAGTAGTGAAGGAAAACACACACATAAACACATGAAAACACTCTGCCTCCTGCTTGGCTGCCCCGGGCTCCACCTCAGCTGTCAGTCGTCCAATTCTCCCAGGGGTTCTTTTTAATGGAGTTACCAAAAAAACAGTTACCTCTGCCTTTCACTGCCTCACCTCAAAACTCACACACCCACCCAACCTGTGTCAGCTGTTTCGGTTGGGTCGAAAAGCCAGGGAACCGCACAAAGCCATTATATGAGGGTTTGACCTAAACTGAGGCAGAACTGTTCACTGGATCAAATTCTGACCCCAATTTGTTCTGTACAACCGCACCATAAAGTACAAATAAAGTCTCATCACAATGTCCTGCGCTTACTGTATCTCTTTTGAGCTTTACTATGTTGATCTGACCTGGGAAAGTTTGAAGTATGGGACTCGCTTTGTCACGCAACAATGCTTTTGACTTTGAAGATTAATCAGTATGTAGCTTTTCGAGAGAAGAAGCCCAGACTGTGGCCGGAATTTTATTTATCTATCCCGATTTTTGTTATTGTAATTGGCCAAGGTCGATGCTGTAATCATGATATTACAGGAATGAATCTTTGTCACACAAGATAAGACACCCTGGGGAGTTTTATATGGTTAATGTTTAATTTCCTTCTGGGTTTCCCATTATTTAAGATGTGAATACAGCAAAGATTTAAGACAGACAGGAACAATAGGTGCACGCACGCACGCACACACACACACACACACACACACACACACCAGAGGCATGCATAAACAGAAACTAGATCGCCATCAACCATCCTCCACATGTATTATCTTCTCATTGGAGTTGAATAGAAAATCATGTTCAGGAAGGAGTGTTTACACTTCCTGCCCTCCTCCATATATCCCATTATCCACCTTTCTGTGGTAACACATTGGACATGTTTCTGGCCTCCCCTGTGACTGTGAGGTATGTGCTTACTCACAGATGAAGGAGCCTTAACTCTGATGTAATCCAGGGGAAATGGGGAAACGAGAAGGTGGGGGGGACTACCCTGGTAGTAGGTAATCCAATGCCTCCTGGTGCAATTTAGCAGCTCAAAACAATTACCGACTGGCTGCCTCCATATCAGCGCCAGCAGCCAGACAAAAGGGATGTAGTCTTTGCTTGTGAGCAGACGCTGATGTAAAGTCAGATTTAGTAGGTCACTAGAGAGAGGAAGCTAATCTGGATCAGCGTTTGGCAATGTTGCGTTTCAAACTGAGCTTGAAAGCCTCTGCAGATGGTACAGTGTGGGAGACGGGAGAAAAGCCGGGTCAGTGAGTCACAAAGAGGTGCTGTCAGTCAAACCAAAGAATCACCAGCCAGAAATCTGACTGCGAGGCGTGTGTGTGTCCTTCTCTTCCCACTCACTGTCACCCAATCAGGGGCGGATTAAAGGGGTTCGCCTTTCCTGTGACATGGCTCTATCTATATCCCTCTTCCTGTCCCACAGCTGTTTTTTGTTGTTGCCCAACGTGGCTTTGGATAGGAAGGATTCTGCTTGTGCAAATTCCCACAGGGGTTAGGCCTGGGGTGTGAGATTGGTTAATGTTACGGTAAGAATATCAGGTTTGGCCAATCAGAGGCAGAGTAAGGCAGGACTTTCCCTGAGTCACTCCGATTACAACGAGAATGTGACGTCGTATTTACACAAGACGATCCTTCCTAGCGTTAACCGTCCAACACCCTTTAGATAGGTAACAGTCCATTTTTAGGACGGCTTCACACTTATAATGACCAGGAAGAAGTGTTTACTCGTGTACACTTGGTTTGTATGATTTTATATAAAAAACCTTTGCAGCGGAATTGGTATGACAATGTAACTCCAGCCAACATCCAAAATGTGGTCCCTGTTCTCTGTGAGGTCAAGAACCACATGGAGTTCTTCCAGCCAATCAGCCAATTATGGTAATGATAATAATGACCCAATTAACCCTGATTTGCAACATAAAAAATGAAACATTCTGAAG
>JAOWBC010001592.1:18503077-18516660 GCA_028566105.1 Hypoplectrus providencianus
ATACTCTCTCTAGTCTTGGTTGGTAGATAGTGTTCAGAAAGTGTGTGTGTGTGTGTGTGTGTGTGTGTGTGTGTGTGTGTGTGTGTGTGTGTGTGTGTGTGTGTGGGTTTGCTGCTTTAAAACAATGTTACAAGCCATTGTGTAGCAGTAGTCTGTAACCTGGGGTCCAGATGTGAACACACCAGTATTATCAAGGGGTGATGGGGACAGCATTAGACAGGGTTCAGCAAAATGGAAGATTTATTTTTGATTTTTTTCCTTATTGTGTGGGATTCCACTAAAGAGAGGACAAAGTTAGGAAAGATAAATAGAACGGGAATCCATGGAAAGTCCCTGCAAAAAAGGCAATGAAACTGATGCTGTAGAGGGAGAAATGTGTGTGTACACACATAGGTCTATATAAGTTTTCCGACGCAACTGCGTATGTGTGTGAGTGAGTCTGTGTGTGTTTGCATGAAAACAGTACCCCTATGGGTGCAAATGTGTGCATGCATTTTGTGCGTATGCATTTTTGTGGCGGTGTGTGTGTGCATTGAGGGTTCTGTAAATAGTCCTGGTTGTGTAGGTGCGGTGTTTAGTGTTTTGCTTTCGGTCGCCACAGCAAAGTGACTTGATAAAAATCAAAAAAGATTTATCACATTCCAGTATTTGCATTCAGGAAGAAAAGGTTGGATGTTAAGTTCTGTCGGGTGAGGTCATGATCTGTGATGGAGAGAGCAACAGAAGGAGGATAAGAGGGAGAATTAAAGGCTGAGAAAGATGGAGCGAAAACCACAAGAGATGAAGAGATCAGAGAGCCAACTAGATGACAAGCCAGCGGCGTGTGTGTGTGCAAGCATGCACATGTGCACGAGATGTTGCATGTGCTGGTGCACCTGGTATGAGACAGAGAGAGGGAGAGAGAGGGGGTGAGAGCAGAGAGAGGGTAGGGAAGTGAGGGATGGAAAGGGACAAAAGCAACAGAGACAAAACATCGGAGCACAAACATAAGTGAGCTCTTACGAAAGGCTGATAGAGAGACATGCGAAACAATGCAGCACATTCATCTCCAAACAACATAAACACAAACAACTTCAGGCAAACAGCAGGGCGAGGAAAACACTGCATAACAGGTTAAGGAAGCATTAAGCACACACAACCTGTTTACACAAAACATTTCTCAGCATTCATCATCCTAATGTTGTTATGTTCCTCTGCTGATTGGAAATGACGCATGCCACATCAGTCATCTCCATTTATCCCCATTCATTACTGAATCAGGCGAACATGTATAATGCTAAATTGTACAACCGAAGAGCACAGCTGCTTTTGTAAGGACATAAACCTGCAGTCAGGTTAATCACCCCCCTCTGGTGGCCACGATGAGCACTACACCTGCTGTCTGGACGTAGTTTACAACACATCTCTAGCTGGGCAGCAGGACTGCGTCATTCCCTCTTTTTATAGCTGTGACCCTGGAGTTTCCCTACAGCCCTGTGTTGTCTGTCCCACTTGGAGCTTTCTTAGTCACTGCATATGTTGTTATCCCCGCTCCCTGTAGAAAACATCCTGTGGGTTCAGGTCATTTGCTCTTATTGTTGACATTTGGGGAGGCAGAATGTGGGTGAACTCACACTGACCCGATCAACCACACTCCCCTCAGTGAGAGCTACTGTCTCTAAGCACAGAAAACAGTCATCCAATCGAGGTGCTACACTAATACTTTCCTCATGTTGCCGTGACTTGTCTCAGGATGAGTAAAATTGCGCTGATGCAAATTACTAAAGGGCTGCTCTGTGTCTTGTTTTCTCTTTCAGAGGGAGCATGCGTTTGACTCAGACGTGGAGCCCCACAGGTTCAGGTCTCTGCCAGAAATGAGCAACAGATCAGTCAATGACCTCAACAATCTTGAGGTAATGCTCTGATAATGTATGTGTGTGTGTGTGTGTTTGCCTGTGTGTGTGCATGCTCGTGAAGGGGGAGAGGCTTGTCTGTCTCTCTCCACACAGTTACATCTCGCCACACCCATGCTAAGTCTCTAAGTATGTCTGTGTTTTCTTTCCAGCTGAAGCCCACACTCTCTCAGCTGCATGCTGACCTGAAGCTGTATGAGCACCACTTTGAGTGGCTCAACAAGGTCTCAAAGAAACACCACCACCCTGCACTGCCCAAGTTGGCGGAGATGATCAGGGAGATGAAAAATCTCATCACTTTGCTGCACCGTCAGGTAAATACCTGAGTTTCCTGTGTAATGTTGTAGGAGAAGGGAAATTAGGGATCCAGAAAACAAATACAGTGCAATGTTAGTGACTGTCTGTCCATAATTTAGTATTTTTTTGCTCAGGAATGATAATGCAGAAAAAGGTAAATTTATAACAAATAAATAAATAAATATCACATTTATACTTTTAAACTGTTTTTTTTAACATGCTCTAATTATAGTCAGCAAGTGATCTTGATCAATGGGAAAAGGTTAAAAGTTTTGGCAGGACACTATCATTTCCTGACAACATAACTCATAAATATGATGGATGAGTTAATTGTTTTTTCTAATCTGTCTGTCTTCTCTCCTTCAGATGCTGCGAGTTGAAGCACCGCGGCTGCCTCAGGCCACCCCCTCCCTCCCCCCTCACCTCCCGTATCAGTTTGACGTGCTGCAATCCAGCCACGAGCTTCTCCAACACTTCAAGCTCTTCTGCGATTGGGCATACAGAGCATTCATCAGCCTCAAGCCCAAAGTCACTGCAGTACAATGACCATCCATTGACTCTTTTCCTGTCAACCACACGGCCGCAGAGCCAGTGAGGACACATGGAGTGCCGCCTCAGCCAAAGGGGAATTAGGACCATGTCAGTGTGCACTGTAGTCAATAGCATCCTTTACGAGGCCCATCCATCAACAATGACATGTGTGATGAAGAATGTGTTTCCATCAGAGCCTATAAGGATGAGCTATACTGCAGCATTTTAAAACCATCAAGATTCCCGTTAAAGCAAACTGCCAGTTTAACGATCATGTCCCCCAAACTCTCTCCTAAAGGCCTTGTTCATGACCATGTTATTTATGTATTTATTTATTTATTGACTTTTAGTAATTTATTTAATTTTATTTATTTGAAGTTGTAATGTGTCACGCTCTTCTTTATTTCTTTATTGCCGTGAATTTTTCTTGCCCATGTCTCTGTAATCTTTCTTTTTGTCTTGTGTCTCACTGATCCTCAAGAAAACACAGTAGCACTTCCTGACTTTTGTTTAACTTAATCTACTTTACATTTGTGTATTTTCTTTAGCCAAAAACTCTTCCAGTAGATGTAGCATATATATATATGTGACAGCCAAGGTTTTCTCACTTACAGTGCCCTTAAAGTAAACATTTTAGAAGATGTTATCTTCTTAAAGATGCCACGGCTTTACTTATTAATTGAAATAAATTACATTTATCTGAAAATGTCAGAATGGCAGCCACAGAGAGGTAAATACTTTCTTTACGGCGGAGTCTCTAATGTTTTCTGCCTTTTTCTTGCATGAGGAGGCATATTAAACTTTGTGGTAAAGTTGTATGAATGTGCCCTGTTGCTGAGCACTGATGGACCTGATTAGATTCTTTGCACAAACCTGTTAGGATTAGCCGCTCTGACGAATGAGATGGCTGATTTTGAATCTGTGCTTTGGGGGTAAAAAGTTTGTTTTTGTTAGTTAAACACCCAAAGCCTTAAAATACTATGTATTGTGACACTATGTTCTGTACAGGTGCACATAAGTGTACAAGAATGTAAATTGTTCTATACAGTGCTTTTGTGTATTATGTTGTCTTCTACAATATAATGTAGATTACTTTACCAACTTTCTCACTATAATTTTTGTTCATTCCTATTCTAGTATTTGTTACAGTATTGACTATTTATTTAAGTAACTTGGTGGAGCTATTTATTTTGTGCTGCAGTGGAGCAAGCCTCCAATCTTTTTGTACTTTTATACAGTTTTTATTCTTATTTACTATTATTATTATTATTATTATTATATCATCATGTTTAAATTATTGTTGTAACATCAAGATGCCTCTTCCACACACTGATTGGCCTCAATGTGAAATATGTGCCTTGGTGAAATAAATACTAAAGAATGTGCACAATGGACTTGACTTAATCTTTTCAGCTGGATTGATAATTATTGATCGTGAATTATTCTGTTCAATACATACATTTAGAAAATGATTTTATGTAATATATGTAGATATGAATAATTTTCTTGATTAATTAATAAGTTGTCAGGTCTACAGTACTGATTAAAAAAACATAGTACCAAAAAAATGTACCTGAAGTGTTTTGGTTTAATTTTCTTTTCTTTTTTTTTTACATAATTATATTTGATTGAATACTGTCAATAAACAATAATTTAATGTTTATAACTAAATTTGGGTTTTGATGCATCCTTATTTTAATGCACACTGCTTGTTTTGGAATTAGAGTTCAGAAAATGGTGAAAAATGTCCATCTATGTCCTCAAATGCTTTTTCCTTCTCAATACATTTAGTGAATTGATTCATATTTGCAGCCCAATCGTCCACAAACTGTGACAGATGGGACAGTTCACACTGGGGCAGACACACACAAATACTACGTTACCCAGAGGTCTTTGTGCTAGAATCAGAAAATAACCTATACACATTGAATATCAAAAATATTTATTGATTATTTTTAAGATATTAGAATGCAGATACTTCACTGATAAGTACTTATCGTCAAAACTGGACATTGTAAATATTTTTAAAAGAGTTTTTAAAACGTCAATCTGTCTGTTGGAGCCGTTGGCCAATGGAAGTAGCGCATCTAGTGTAGCAAACAGCCAATCGCCGCCGCTGTTCTTAGGAGGCGGCATCGGGTGGAGAACTGCTGTTAGTTTGCGCTGTGTTTATTGTTAAGGTTGTGTGGATTAGCACTGCGGTACCCAGTTCCTTTTCATAATATCAACAATATAGCTTTAAAATGAGTTGAAGATGCGCGGTGAGTACTGCCTCATTCTGTATTCATGCACATCCTTATCGAGCAGTTTAGCGGTGCTTTGACGGGGGCTAGTTTAGCTTTAAATGAAGGCTAGGAGCTGTTTTTGTTGATACTGTGAAAACTGATATTATTTGTGCTCGTTGGCTGTCGGGTTGGCTGCATTAGGATACACTTAGAAAGTATCCTCATGTATGAGCTAGCTGTAGCCTCTCTCTCTCTGTGTCTGTGAGTGTGTGTGTATGGCTAGAAGGCACCGCACTGCGGGGACAGACAGAAACAGACTGACTGCCAGAGGAAAGACAGCAGGGAGGGGAGGGGGGACTAGCTTCACAGACAGGAGGGAGGGGTGGGATTTAAAGGGGACATTCTCACCAGGAGTTACCAAGTTATAATACTGTATTTATTTCCATTTCACTTTATGTCAGACCTGTCCTGAGCTGTCTCCTTGGAGATGACAGCTGGTGTTTCCAGTGGCTGACAGGGAAAGAATTTATGAAAGACACAGAAGAAAACATGAACGAAGGAAAAGTGAAAGAAAAACCATGATACTGCACCAAAACTGATCCACGCCTGCTTCCAAGGAACACCCTCATCTGCTACCAGCTTGCTCTGGTGATGGCTAACTCAGTGGCCTTAGTGGTCCAAGCAGAACTCTTACCAGCCCAGGCCACAGCCTCTCTTTCTCCTTTCCCATCACTTCTCGGTTCAGGAGAGGATGGTGATGACGACAGGGAACGAGGGGAGCTGGTTGAGGGAGACAAAGGAGTAGTGGAGGGTGGGGAAGAGGTGGTTCTGGACATGGTGACGTCATCCGTGACAGGTCCACCTCAACAGCCCGAGCAGTCGGATCATCCCTTCCAGTGTATGGACTGTGGGAAGAGCTTCAGGTGGTCGTCCAGGCTGACCCACCACCAGCGGAGCCACAACAATGAGAGACCATACCGCTGCAACCTCTGCCCCAAAGCCTTCAAGGGCTCCTCTGCTCTGCTCTACCACCAACGGTACCTATAATGAAACTCTCTTTACCTCTCTTAGGCTGCATTCACACCTCATCTGGTGCTTAAAAAAGTCAGTCCTCCTATTGCTTTGAGTAGAGAAAGTGCCTTTAGGCTTTGGAGAAGGGGGGGGGGGGGCTGCTGGGGGATCCTGGGAAAAGTGTAGGGGTGTGCAGCGAAAGCACTTTTAGCTTTGTGCCTTCCGAAAACAGTAACAGCTGGATTCTGGATTCTGTGGAATAAATCCACGAGTTTATTTCATACAGCAAGCTCCAGCACAAGAGATAGCTCCTCAGTATTTTATTATCCTTAACTAGCTGTGAAATGAATGTCATGAGTGTCATGATCATAAAAACACTCTGACAGGAAATAATACATAACAGGGTTAAAAATTCACAACATGACAACACTGTCCATGCTAATTGTCACATCACATTGTCTGATAAACTTATCCCAGACAGCTGCCTCTTAGCGGACTTCTAAATGAATTTTGGGACTTATTACTGAACAAACTTATGAGCACATCTCTGCTAAACATAATATCTGAATCTAATTAAGTTATTTGACAGAATCATTTAGGTGTTAGTTGACAAGTGATTTATATTAGTTGAGGGCAGCCCTAATGTCATCATAGATTCCTGAATTGGTCAATATTATTTGTATTGAGTTGAATAGGAGAGGAGGGAAACGTGTCCCCATTCAGGTTAACTGGAGAGTCGGAGTTGCGTGGACTGTGTAAAATACATCATCCATACCTATTAAAGTCACATTTGTGTTGACATATATGTACAGTGTGTGTAATCAATCATGCTATCTACCCAAATATTTACTTTTATTTTGAAGGTCTCACTCAGGGGAGAAGCCTTACAAATGTCAGGAGTGCGGCAAAGCCTTCAAACGCTCCTCTTTGCTCCAGGTCAGATGTCAAACAAACAGAACACCTTTTAAACGTTAAACGTTAAAAATTAGATTTCACATCTTTGTCTCTCTCTGTCTCCAGGTCCATCAGAGTGTCCACACTGGTCTCCGTACCTTCCTGTGCCCCTATTGCCCTCTGACCTTCAAATGGAGCTCTCATTACCAGTATCACCTGCGGCAGCATACAGGAGAGTGTCCCTACCCCTGTGACACCTGCCCCAAGGCCTTCAAGAACTCAAGCAGTCTGCGGCGACACAAGAATGTCCACCTTGGTCTCAAGCCTTACACCTGCTCAGTGTGTAACAAATCCTTCACTCAGTCCACCAACCTGAGGCAGCACATGAGGATACATACAGGTGAGAGGCCCTACATCTGCAGTGAGTGTGGACGGAGCTTCACACATTCATCAAACTTGGCTCTGCATAAAAACTCACACTCCAACGCTGGAGGGAAGGAGGGAAAGAGGGCTGAGGACACGAGGAAGGGAAATGAGATAGTGGAGGTGGTGGTGGGGACAGAGGAAGTGACATCGTCCATGTTGACAGACATGGTGGGATTTGTGAGCCAGGAGGGAGCTGACGGAGTGGGGGTGGGAATGGAAGAAGTATTCCTTTCAACCCCTTCATCTGGGCAGAATCCAAGCCTCCTCCCCCAGCTCACACTGACCTCCTCTGGGGAGGCCGTGTGTACATCACGAGCTATTGGGACTGAGGTTCACCTGAGCACAGACACCGGGGCCAGTGTGCTGCTGTACAGCTGTGGCAGCTGCAGCCACACCTTTAGCACAAGGACAGATCTAGAGGAGCACCAGGCCATCCACATGGCTCCAGAGGGACATGGGGCCGGAGCAGAGGTGGGGCCTGGTGCCGGGATGGAGGTTGGAGATGGGCTTGTGGGAGCTGGTCACCTTCTGGCTGATTTTGAGGAAGTGGTGGAGACGACAACAGTGGCTGAAAACGGACACACAACAGAGGTGCTCCTTGGACTCACAGAGGGAACAGATGGCAGCAATGCAGTAAGTAACTGGAGCGAACACACATGTGAGAAATGAAGAAACAAATCTGCTTTAGAAAGAAAGGGAAGTCAATTATCTAAACAGAGAATTAGGTCATGGAGGGTTGTATGTAGCCTGGATCCAGACCTCTGAATCACAGCCCACATCTCAAATTTGTTCAGCAACTCAAATAGGCCTGGTGTTGAGCTTATTGACAGCTCGCTCACTTTGTAAGAAAAACACATTAGAAGTAAGCAGGTGGAATTAGAACCTTTTTTTTTTAATAATAATTGAATAAAAAGTAAATAAAATAAGAAACTATAGATGTATATATAGATATAAACTAATAACATAAAAAATAATAATTAAAAATAAATAAGATCAGCTATCACAATACATGTCAAAATGAGAATGTCTTGTGAAACAGCATAGTGATCGTTTAAACTCACCTCTTGTATTTTCATAGTTGGTGGAAGTCAAAATTATAATTGGGAAAAAAATATCTGTCAATCCCAGCCCCATTGTCCAGTAAATTCACTGTTTGTACTGTAGTATGAAATAAAGTGACCGTGCTCTTTAAGGTCAAGACCAACAGTCCTATGTTTATATAATTTAATTGATCCAAAAAGTACCTACCCACCCTATAAAATCCTTGAATTTGATCTGAAGATATGTTTTATTTATATGTATATTTCCTTTGGTTTGTCCTCAGAATGTGGGAACCACCCAGGCCCAGTTTGACCTGCTGCAGAGCTTCACCGAGGTGACTCAGAGCTCTGAGACCGTTCAGCCAGAGGCCAGAACCACATGGGCAGGGCTGTCATGTGGCTACTGCAATAAGACCTTCAAGACCAGTGGAGGCCTCAATAGACATGTGTCACTGGTGAGAATGACTGTTAGAATTGTTCTTGTGCAAACACTGATATAAACATTTCAGCACTGCAGTCTTTATTGAGTGCTAAGGTTAATACAGGGTGTCCATGAAGTCTCTTTACAATTGTGTATTCCACGTACCATGTTGATGAAAGAGGGAGTGTTAAATGAACCTCTATAAAAATAGCTACTCCTCAGGAGAAGGCGCACTGTGTATCATGGTTTATTGAAACAGAATGGGCTCCTTCTTTCTGTGGGATTCTGTTAAAGATCTGGTGTCTGGAACAAAGATAAAGGACATCATTGACCTAAAGCTAAAGATCACTGATGCCATTGGACCTTTGATGAGGCTCTGCTACAACCAGCACGGCAACAAATCCAGTGTGGTCTTGATGTGCTTTGTCCAGCTAGTGGTGTCCATGTAGAGGAAGAATAAATGAGGCAAAAAAACTTAAGTATCTACTCAGGATTTTGAAATAATTTGCCCATATTTGTCCATTCATTTGCTTTTGAAATACACTTTCAAGTTGTAAAGAGACTGTATGGACACCCTGTGTATTCCATTTTAATTTAAGTATTGTAACATAATATTTGCCTCTTCCACTCTCCTTTTGTTTTTCCAGATGCACTCTCTCTCATCGCAGTCCCGCTCCCAGTTCAGCTGCTCCGCCTGTGACCGCTCCTTCCCCCTTCTGTCCTCACTCCTCACCCACCAACACTCCCACACGCCTGAGCAACGTCTCCTGGCTGAGGCTGAGGCTGAGATCGTGTGCCCCCCTTCCCTTTCCCTGTCTCTCCCCCTCCCCTCCTCTCCCAGTCAGGCGGATAAGCAGCAGGAAGGCCAGAGGGAGATCCATGTCAACATCATTGCAGTTGGTGAGGAGCATGAGGAGCAGCCGGCCAAACCAACCAAAGCCCCCAAAAAGACAGGAGCCAGCAAGAGCACTCCTGCTGGAGGTAAAGATTTCAAACATAGAGATCTGTGTACAGTATGGAAAAAGAGCTAAGCAACGTGTTTATTTTTGATTTGTTTCTCCATGCACTGTTAATTATTTTAACGCAAAGCTTGCCAAACTGTATCCAGTATCAGTTTGCTTGTTTAATGCATTTGTAGCAACATGACTTTATCCTTGATTTTCCTAAAAAAAAAAAAAAAAAAACATTGCCACACAATCAACATTAATTCATATTTTCCTTTTTATGTGACACTCTGTTTCACACACAGAGAGGCCATACCGCTGCTCAGAGTGTGGAAAAGCCTTCAAAGGTTCATCAGGGCTGAAGTACCACATGAGAGATCACACTGGGGAAAGGCCCTACCGCTGCACCGAGTGCGGAAAGAGCTTCAAGAGGTCGTCTCTGCTCTCAATCCATCAGAGGGTAACGTTTATGTTGCAAAAGATTTAAACACAAGTTTTAGTTTCCAAATGTGAGATTCATTTGGCAGCTAAATTTGATCATTTATGTCACCATATAATTTGAGATTTCTCTAGTTTACAGGGACTGCAGCTGTCTAGTATGATTCACAACCCTAAAGGGGAGAGCAAACTTCAACAGACAAATACAAATAGCAATAAAAAAAAATCCTGTCAACATTCTGTTGTAAAAACTATTTTGTGACTATGTGGCTTTTATCATACAACACTTCAGTTGTAACTGCTTGTTGACTGCATCATTCACACCTTGTAATGATTTTGGTTAAAATGTTTCTACATGGACACCAAAGGTCCAGTGTTGTAAAAAATTAGATTTAGGTGCCTTTTAAAAAATATATATCAAATCAGGCCTGGGTGCTTTATAAACTATATGTATATATGTCTCTATAGATTGACACTACTGTGCCAATATGTATTGAAAGGCATAAAGTCTCTTACAGGCCTTTCAGTCAGTGTGAATAAAGGTATATTCCAACAGAAGGACAAGAATAATACCTTTATTTAAAAATTAAACATGCAAACGTGTTCTAGCTGAAACCCAAAATAAAAGTAATCTCAATAAACACAATATGTCTTCTTTGAAAACTGCATTTACACATTACTGTGCAGCAGATGCTTTGACATTGTTGTACTATAAATTTGATTGAGTTGATTGAACATAATTTCCAAAAAATATGAATTAGTTTTGTTTCCACTTCCACCTCACCCAGGTACACACAGGCGTTCGAGCCTTCCAGTGCCCTCACTGTCCTCTCACTTTCAAATGGAGCTCTCACTACCAGTACCACCTGCGGCAGCACACGGGCGAGAGGCCGTATGTGTGTAAAGAGTGCGGTAAGTCCTTCAAGAACACCAGCTGCCTGCGTAGACACAGTCAGATGCACTCTGGACTGCGGCCTCATACCTGCTCCATCTGCTCCAAGTCTTTCTCCCAGACGTCAAACCTCAAACAGGTCAGTGCAGCTGCCAAAGACTCACCTATGAACTCATGTAGAACTATAACTGTTGCATGGAATAGATCTGTTTTAGCTCAATTGTTTTATTAATTTGTCTTCTTTTATTTCTCTCTGAGCAGCATGAACGCACCCATTCTGGTGAGCGACCCTTCCAGTGCACACACTGCAATAAAAGCTTTACGCACTCCTCGAACCTCCAGCTCCATCTCCGCACACACTCCTCAAGCAAGGACTTTAAATGCCCATACTGCTCGAAGGAGTTCGTCATGCACTCCTACTTGCAGAGGCACATCCGGACGCATGGCAGCAGCGTCCCCCTGCCCTGCCCTGGTGGTGGAAGTAAAGATGGAGTGGCTGTGAAAGCCAGTGTCGGAGGAGTAACAACCACCACGACCCTGCTCAACCCCATCACTCTGGAAACCTCAGGAAATCATGGCAGCCTGATTGTGTCCCAGCCAGCACTTAATATCCCCCCCAACACCTCCCAGAACTACTTTATGATTCAGACAGCCAGCGGCCTGCAGCTCATTCCTCTGTCGTCGCCTCCACCAGCCCCTCCTCCACCTCCTCCACCGCCACCGCCGCCGTCCCAGCCCCAGAACTTCTTCCTTCTACAGTGCCCCTCCAACACTGGCGGCCAGTCCAGCTTGATTCTTGTCCCAACGACAAATAACCCTCCACCAGCTCCGGAGCCTCAGACCCTCCCCATGCTTCAGACGATCCAGGCGCTCCAGCCCGTCCTAAACCAAACACAGACTCAGATATCACACTTTCCGACCATATCGCAGCAGCAACAGCAGACCAGGTTCATAATCACCAACAATAACAACAATGCAAACACTCCTCTTGCCACACCGACACGTACTCTCTCAGCCAACTCCCTCCTAACCAAGCCCATATTAGGGAAAAGCACACGGACTGCTCGGGGCAGACGGGGACGAAAACCCAAAGCGGCTCTCCAGAAACCAGCAGCAGCTCCTGGCAGTCAGACTGCAGGTGGCGCTCTGTCGGTAACAAACTGTCATGTGACTAATGTCTCTCAGACTGCGGTGAACACCACAGACTCATCATCTGTATCCACATCACAGTGTACCCTGTCAACATCTTGCACTGCTGCCCCAATTCTTTCATGCTCCACCACTGTAGCCCCCACAGTGGACACCTCAGGACCTCCATCAGCAGTTACCACAGCCACAGCATCGGTTTCTACTCCCGTCCCTGCTTCTCTGGAAAGAAAAACTCATACTACAGTGGGGCAAATAAGGACAGAGGATACCATGGCAGGGAAACAGTTTGTGTTATGTTTTGATAATGAAGGACGGGCAAAGGAGGGGATGAACATGGAGGAGGGCGGCCAGTCATATGTGTTACAGTTTGAAGGGGAGGCATCAGGAGAGGCAGTGGATGGAGGAATGGGTGAGGAGGGAAAATCTCTTGTGTTGCAGTTCAAGGCAGATGGGCAAGGTGAAGGAGCAAAAGGGGGAGATAAGGGTGGGATGATGTCACTCCTGCATGAATGGGGTGGAGAAAAGCAGGGGGAGAGACAGACGGGAGAGGAAGGCAGCCAGGGAGAGTCTTACGTCCTACATTTCCATACTGAAGCACAGGATGGCAGTCAAGCCAGTGCTACCTTTAGCCAAGGGCAGGAAACCAGCCTGCAGCTTTCATGCACACCCACGCAAAGTTTGGTACCACTGGATGGGCAGGAAGTGGTGTTTGAACTTGGGGGTGAGACCAAGATGGAGCAGGAGGCTGAGGAGGGGATGCAGATGATAGCCCTGATCGAAGGTGAAGGGGGGATGATGGGGGAAGAAGGGGCAGTTTGCAATGCTGCAAGTGGGAGGGTCACTGAGGGCGGAGGAGCCATGGAGGGCTTGTTTCAGTTGGGAAATGGAGAGGAAATTGTCATTATTGAGGTTAGCACTAGTAGTCTAAGAGAAGGGAGAATGGATAGAGGAGCGGATGGCGAGATCTCACAAAGTAGCGAGGTGAAATATGAGAGTGTGACCGCTGAGGTGAATGAAAAGCCTGTGAAGGAACACAACTCTGCAGCCAATACAGAGACACCAACAGAAGACACGATGAGAAATGGACCTATAGCTAACCCTAAAGAGATGCAGTTCTCAAACTAAAAGTGTGCATGTTAGAGAAGAAGAGTGTATGTGTGTGTGAATGCCTGGGCTCAGTGTGTTAGCACTTTAGTTTGTTTTCTCCCAGAGCTGAGGGAGAACATGCAGTTAGATGAGTACTGTGTTGTAATCCCATGGTGCCACATACTAGAAATGTTATACATTCAAATAGGCTGTACATGGACCTTGGAATATTCCTTAATATTAGTTGAAATGATACTGTCATTGGCAGTTTGTTTATTATAAAGTAATATGTTTTTTGTGAATAAATGTTGTACATGACCCACTTTCTTCACAATGT
>JAOWBC010001592.1:18556443-18574858 GCA_028566105.1 Hypoplectrus providencianus
CAACAACAACAACAATAATAATAATAATAATAATAATAATAATAATAATAATAATAATAATAATAATAATAATAATGCTTAGGTTTGACAACATTTTATAGTGTTGCTTGCATTGCACTGTAAACAGGTAAATGTGTCTGTTTTTTGTGTGTGTTTTAATATTTATAAATAGTTAATAAAAAACTAATTTAGACAGCAATATATATTGTGAAATGTTTTTTTATTTTCCATTTTGTAAATATTCTGGCAATTTTTGGCAATTGCATATAGGACTATAAATTGTCACACTGTTTATCTATATATTAACTTTATTTGATCCCATATTGTGGAAACTCACTTGTTACAGCAGCTCAACATTAAAAAAATAGAAAATGAAAAGGTGAATGAGTGATTAAAAAGTTATGTACACATTAAAACAACATATCTTTATACTGTAGACCATTTAAATCCTTCACTCATGACGATATTAAGTTAATATTCCCATATTGGTGTATAGCTCTAATCAGGGTTATACTTTTATTTCTGATAAGCCTGTAAATAAGTATTACACACATTTCATAAAACCTAAACTATCACAAATACTCAAGAGCATGAAAGGGGATGTGATATGTTACCCCCGACAGAGTCTGTGGGCGGTATTTGAATAAAAAAAGAAATTAGGCCAGACAGCCAATCAAAAGTCAAGTCGCTGTCTCTCTTTTGGAGGACTTAAAAAACAAAAAAAACAAAGCGTCGTTTAGCACATCTTTCCATTTGGGACTTTAATTGTGCCTGTTATAAGTCTATTAATTATTCATGAGCCGTCTACTACCAACCCAGGAAAACAAAGCTACAGGGGGTGCGGTCTTTCCTGTAGCCGAGAACGGAAGCGGAAATTCGGCCATCTCCTCGTACATTCAAGCTACAACAGGGTCAGTACACATTTCATTTCATTTTTTATTGCGGCGTGTTGTCACTATTTCTTGACATTTTGGATTGTGGTTTAAACATGTATGTTCAACATTGTCCTGTGTCAGGACGCGTCCTTCATAAAGCTTGTACACTCTGAGTCCTGTTGCGAACTAAGTAGCAGGGGCTAGCTGCTACCTTGCTAGCTGGCTAATCTTTCCTAGCAGCAGCAAGTGATTTCTTTTATTAGACAAACTGGCAGGTAACCTTAACGCCCGTTTTTAAATCTTTTGTGTGATTTGGTATAGTGGCGAGTAATAACACCTTTTTATTTGACATTAGGTTGTCTGCACTTTATACCAAGGTACACCCTGCTGTACCCCTGTTTATACTTTACCCAGACTTTACCCAAACCCTGGTGTCAAAGTGTTAGCCAACTGTTTCGATTAGCTTAGTTAGGTGTGAATGGGAGTTTGCCTGATAAGTGGCTAATGTATGCTAACAGTACCAGGTGACAGCTGCCGTTTGTTGACTAATTTTCTTCAGTGACTGCTCGTGAAGTTGTCTTTGGAGAATTTATTTTATATGCCTATTTTCGACAGTCTTGTAACTCTGTGTGTAGACAATACGCTGTAGGTAACACCAAACGTAAGTTAACGGTTACTGGTTAGCTAGCATAACGTCAGTTAGATTGCTTAACGTTACATTGCGTTAGCAGGCGAGCTAACTTCGTAGGTGTGACAGGCAGAGCTGCTGTGGTGTCAATGGTAACGGTTTCTTTTAACGTTATCAGTGTGACGGCTAACTGGGTGTGGGTAACTTTTCGTGGGGCTGCTCAACGTCATGCAAGTGATAGGGAGGAATAAGTTAATTCAGCTTTATTGACAACTCTTGCAATGATTTGTTATCCATTTAAAACAACATATCACAGTGCAGGTGAAACGGTGATTTTTGCCATCAAAAATAGGTCGTTAACTTTCACTCTTTTGCTCTACCCAGCTTGCTAGGAGGTCATTTGTCATAGTGGTAAGTCTTTAAAGTAATAATTTGTGTAATAGTGTTTCAGAGCAACGGAATATACACTTGGTTAATGACTTTCCTCAAAGTTTAAGAGATTGTAGAGCTTTTTGGGGACAAGATGAGATATAAAGGGCATGTTGTGTCCCTTATCAAAGATTTGTTGATGTGTGTGAACTTTGGCACACAACTTCAAGACTCGCTGAACTCTGTCTCTTGCAATTATTGCCTTATGTTCAGTTCAGTTATACAACATGGTCTCCTATTTGTCTGACCTACTAACCAAAGACCGATATGGCATATGTGTCAGGCAAAAGAATACTGCACATGTATGAATCTATTTGTCATACTGATTTACCAAGTTATACCATTTTAAGAAACTTGAACAAATAGTAATTTACACATGCAAATATGTTCTGTAAGTTGTTAATTATTCTTATTTTTCTTAAAAAAAAAAAAGAAAAAGGAAGAAACAGGTCTAAATAATATTATTCTCTATTTTTAGAACAACTATATACTCATAAAAATTCTAAAACAATGTTAAACATGCACATTTTCCTGTTAATCAGAGTACTCATGTAAAGGTCAGTCTGTGTACTTCCCTCTCACTGTTGAGTCTGAGTACAATTCGCAAGAAGTTTGCAGAAAATGGGAAGAGCAGTGTTGTTAATAGGTTGTCAAGCAATTCTCATTTGCCTGGTTGGAGGAAATATTCATGCAGTGGGTGTGTTGAATTTATTGTCCTCCAAAGCAAAAAGATTGGGCCTTCCTACCTTTGATTCCTGAGAGATGATAGTTGAAGGAGTGTCATTGCAATGCATTTTAAGATAATCTGAAATATATTTTGCTGAACTTGCTCAAACGTCTTTTCACATTTAAAGTGAAGAACAAGTTCAAATTTAAACAAGGATATAATTAAAGCTCAGTCTTATGAAGGGACAGAGTAACTGGATAATGACTGGGTGTTTTTCTTTATCTTTTGTTAGAATGGTTTGGTTTCTTATGGCTGTCTTTAAAAATATTCCTGAACATCTTTTAAATATACTGGCATTTAAATAACTTCTGTAGGTTAATTAGTTAGTTATAATGTCTCTTTTAGGAAGTTTTTGGTTTATTTCCCAGCTCTTTTGCTTTGACACATGAGCCGATAAGATGGCATCTATTTGGTGAGAAAATACAGATTGTGGCAGTGAAAGGATGCACCCGGTCAGCAACAATGTTTCAGTGTGCTGTGCAAGCAATTAAATACAAACAATGCACTGTAGGTGCGGAGGGATCCAAAATTGTGCCACAAAATCATTCTCCACATGCCATCACACCACCATCAATAGCAGCAGACAGGATGGGTATATGATGTTTATTTTCAATTCAAACCTTGCTACTAGTGTGGCATATCAGCAACAGATCTGTCAATCATCCTGTTTTTGCTGATTACATGCTCACGCAACACTCAACCTCTTGTTAATAGCTGAAAGAAGAAAAATACTGCTTTTCACTCCTGTCTGTTACTTCAAGGCGAGACAGCTGTATGTTCTAAAATGCCCTTGCGTTTAGTGTCTTATTAAGTTCAAATTTGCATACCATCTGTTAACTTAAAACGTCTTGCTAGACTGTTGGTTCCCCTGTCTGTCTTTATCCACACTGTAGAAGTGTTTTTGTAATCCACTCTAGATAAACTCTCAATCTACGGTTTGTTACAAATTTATGATACCTAACATGAAGTTAAGTAAGTAGTATTCATTTTTTGTTCAGAAACCCAATATTTATTTCACAATGAGTTTGATTAGCTTTGCTCGATATTTTGCCTAAATAACTTTATAATGCAAAAATGAATAACAGTTAATTACAAGTAAAATGTATGTATCAGTGCAATATGTACTTGAATGTCTTATAAAACGTGGATCCATGTGGATCTCACTGCTACAATATAGATTTGTAAACTGTAAATTCTTGTTTATGTTTTTTCCCCTTTTGTGTTGATTTGCTTTAGGAAAATAGTTTTTTTTAATAGATTCCTATTCTTTTGATACCTTCCTATTCTCAAATTTTTATTTTTATTTTCATTATATTAGAGTACTTTACAGGCTTAAAAAAATAGCTGCAGGGGGACTTTAAGAAAATAAAAAGGGCTTTATGACCTTGCTTTGATAAGTAAGAAAAAGTATATAACTAGTGGGTTGTATCTCTGATTGTTAGACATGTGTAGATCAGCAACAAGTCCTGTGATTTTGTTGCTGAATATCTGCTTTGTCCTCATTTCAAAGTCACTGGAATAAGATCCAGCATAAAGTTAAGCCTGTTCTTGTCTGTATGATGCTGTTTAGCAGTAATCTCTCAGTGAGCATGGATTCTTTTTTTAATGTTAATTTTAATCTTGCTCCATAGTTTTCATCTCCCTACGCCTGAGGTTTTGGGACCCAATGTTGCCGCAGGAAGAAACAGACAAACTGAGACATAGCACTCCATGAATGAGTGGCTCACAAGCCAGAAAAACGAAAGCTTTCAAGAGGAGAGACCCTTATTCTGCATCATTCTTGTGTAACAGGTGTGCATGACGCTGTCTGTCTTTCTCTGTCAATGCCAGCAGTCACGTGAGTTCAGATTGATCTCACACCATCTTTCACACTGTTCTGATTGTCCTTCTCAAGGTCTCCCACTCTGTCATCCATTTGTGTACTTGCATATATCTTTTCCAGTCTTTTTAACTCTTTACCTTCTTGGACTCTTTTTTTTTTGTAGTGGTGACTCTTTTAATCAAGTCTTTGTTGTTTGTCTTTGTTTGAAATTACAATGTTCTTTGACCCATCACAGTTTGTTTGGCATTAACTGTATTTTACAACCCTTCTTCTCCATATGCTGTTCAGATTGCAAGACAACTCGACGGCCAGACCGTTGCCATGTCGACCTCATCGCTACGGCGACAAGTAAAGAACATCGTCCACAACTATTCAGAGGCTGAAATCAAGGTTGTGTGTCCTTCTCTGGCTACAGTTCTTATCCTCCTTTTTTCGTTTTTTTTTTTTTTTCATATACATCCTCGCCACCCATATGTCTTTAGCTAAAATGTTGCACGTGTCTCTGCAGCAGATATGACATAATGTACCTCTGATAATCTAATATTTCTTTGAAGCTACTCATTGCTGTTTCCCCTCGTTACACATAATATAAGCTAATCAAATTATATTAACTGTTAATTAACTTGCCTCTGTCCGGCTTGTGTTGTGATTGAGTTTGCATTGCTACTCAGAACACGGTGTACTATTAGCCCCTTTCAGACTGCCATATCAAGCTGTGATGTTTCTGTGGGGACCATGTGATCCCGGCTCTGTACCTCCTTCGGAGGTGATAACGGTGGAAATATATAAGCAAGACTTTTTAGGGTGGAGGTGGCAAAAATACAAGAGGTACCTTATTTGAGCAACCAACACTGGTAATAAGAAAGGAAGTGGACTATATCATTAAAAACACAGGTCTTCTTGAGTCCAACTGTAAGGCAAAATTATGGCAGAGCTCGTTCCGTCACTTATGGGGAAAGGCAGTATGAAGGACTATTATTCTAATACTGGACAGTTTGTATAAAGGATGATTCTAAGTTTCTTCTTTGCTATGCTGTTGTCCAGGTTAGAGAGGCGACATCAAATGACCCATGGGGCCCAAGCAGCTCTCTGATGTCAGAGATTGCTGATCTGACCTACAATGTTGTGGCCTTCTCGGAAATCATGAGCATGGTATGGAAGCGCCTCAATGACCACGGCAAGAACTGGAGACATGTGTATAAGGTTTGTGTTTGGGTATAATTGTTGTGATGATATATCATTTGCCAGACATTGGTGTAGGAGTGGGTGTGGGGCGTTTTTATTTTTATTTTTTTTAGAGCAAAGTTTTCTGAGCAGGAATACAGAAAACGAGAATGCAGTGTGTCATATTGTAGGAAAACAGTTTCTTAGCAATTTCTGATTTTAAATTACTTTGTTACTTGTGCTGGTTAACAGCGCTCAAAGGGCGGACATGCTGCCACTACAATCATCAAAAAATAAGCAGTAGATTTTGTTCACAAAGCTTAGTAAGTTAGTATCTAAGTTAAAATCCCCCTCATTGACCTGGGAAAAACGTTGTCAATACATAATTTGATCACCAATCAGTGCCAGTCTGTGTCTGAATCACTCCTTATTTTTCAATTTTATCCTCCATTTTTATTGTCTGCCATGTTTGGGGGTGGATATAGTACTTTTAAATATTTCCATAATGGAATGAAAATTGTGTTGATGGACTGTATTTATCCTTCTCCTAACACTCCCACATAGCAAAGCATCCTGTTTTCAGTAAAAAAAAAAATTCAGCTTTTTGCACTACACCTGTCAGTAATTATGTATAAAGACAAGGAGTCAAGTGTCTTAAATCTCAATTTATTTAGATGCAGCCTCAATATTGGTGGTTTTATGAGCTGTATGCATTTTTGTTGTCATCTTCATAATGTAACTCTTAATAGAATTTTCATATTGTGAGTTATTTATTGATTCCTATTACTAGACTACACAGTTGTGAGAGTGTATGTGAATGTGTAGGTGTAAATGGATTTTGAATATAACGGGTGCTTATCGTAGTTTGTGAACTTCTTTAAGATTTGTATGTGTATTTCCTTGCTTATCAGACCTTTCTTCATTTTGATGTGATCAAATTGCTTGTTTTTATTCTCACCAGGCTATGACTCTTATGGAGTACCTAATAAAGACTGGTTCAGAACGTGTCGCCCAACAGTGCAGAGAGAACATATACGCAGTCCAGACCCTCAAGGATTTTCAATACATAGACAGGGACGGCAAAGACCAGGTACACAACACACCCACAGCCTGCATAGAAAGTTGAAGTGTCTAGTGAGTAAGGTCCACCTTTATGGAATGCAAGCACTCTTTGTCAAACATGCCGCTTGTGTGTCATTCAAGGGCATTTTACAATGGGTTTCCGACCTCTTATGCAAACAAGCCAGCCATTAAAGTTTTATGGGTTACACAGAACTGAAGCTGTGCTAAGTTTACAAGCTGTTACACTAACAATGAGGTTGAAAGTGTTTTAAAAGCATTCGTGATTGATTGTATGTAATATATCTTCATTTGCAGCATGTAATTGTATTCTTATACCTGTATTTATCCAGGGGGTGAATGTGCGAGAAAAAGCAAAACAGTTGGTGACACTGCTAAAAGATGAAGAGAGACTAAGAGAGGAGAGGATTCATGCCCTCAAAACCAAAGAGAAGATGGCACAGACCTCAAGTGGTGAGACCAGTTTTAAAACGTATGCTTTCAAATATTCCACCAGGTCTTAAAATCAGTGTGATACTCAGAAAGAAGGGTGGGCTCTGTGTAGCTGATAACCTTAGACATGCACTCATCCATGAATATACTTATTTGTTTCTGCTCCAGCCTCCTCAGCTCCCTCAGCACCCAGCCTGGGGGGCAGCCTGTCAGTCGGCTCCCACTCTGGAGGGGCAGACCCTGAGCAGGCTTGGCCACAGAGCACTGGAGAGGAAGATCTGCAGCTCCAGCTGGCTTTAGCCATGAGTAAAGAAGAGGCAGAGCAGGTATGGCCAAGCAGCATATTTAAGGCACAAAAAGCTCTCTAAGATGGGGATTAAAGCAAAACTATAACTAACTACAGCTAAGTGCGCAGTTGGTACAGTCTGTAGCAGCACCTGTGTACACAGAGGAATATTGCTGATACTGTTCACTACATCCACCTAGCTTTGCTCTCATCATGTAACACCTAACCTCCCCCAGACTAGCAAGGATCCTCTGGAGGACGCGGAGCTCCGCTATGCAATCACTCTCAGCAAAGAGATGCAACAAGAGGTCAGGCGCAGAGAGTGTGCCCAGCTGGCTGGACAACCAGTCATCAACTATCTGTCTTTCTATCAATTGGAATTTCTCAAACACACATCAAGTATTGATCAATCAAGAAAATTAATTTATGCTCATATTTGTCATGTGTCATTTACCTCAAGCTACAAATTTGCACTCGACTGCAGTAATTTGGTTTAGATAATTTAGTTTGCTGCATAGTGTCACTTTCTGTTATTGTGATTGCACTCATAAAAAAATGTGCAAAGTAGGTGCTTCTCAAATCCTTGTCAAAAGAGAGCACCCCAAAAATGGTTTGACGCTAATTGATTGTTGAATTTGCATGGCATTGGCAAATATTTATCATAGTTAACTAAATTAATCATCTAGTGGTTTGTAAGCACTGATTATTCTTCCTTCCTGTGAACCACTCTGAGAGCATGCTTTCAACTGTAGTCTTGATTTGAGATGCACTCTTCTACTCTTCTCCTTACCTGTTACATTTCTCTCCTTTGCAAAACGTGTTTGTCATTGTGTGCAAGTGATTAATATGACTGGCTCAGTTTTGGATTTTATTAGTAGCAGAGACGGCCTATTTCCTCATGGATTACCTAGTGTTCTGCTGTTTGATTTTCAATTCTTCTTATAAAGGGTGCAGATTAAAAAGATGTGTTAGGTTGGATGTCTTGGGACAGCAAAATTTGTATCAGCAGTGATCAAAGTGGTTTTTTTTTTTTTTTTTTATAGATTGATACAGCTATGTAAAACTTGGTTCACTGCCAATCCTTTTTTACTATTTGTTCTCTGGGTGGGCCAAATGATACATCGTTTAAGCTAAAAGACTGGTATCTATTCTTAATGCACATCATTATCTGCAGTGAACTGCAAACAGATTTATGGAATATTTGAAATGGCAGCAAGTAAACTAACCACAGCTGCTGCTTTTAAACATCAGTATTCTTTTTATAGTGATTTGTATCCTATCCATGTCTAAACCTCGCCACAACAGTTCTACAGTTCTCATTTTTGTTTTATGTAGTCTTGTGACAGCAGGATAAAAATTACTTTCTGTGTAGAACAAGCATTCATATTATTTGATCATTTTCTGTTGAAATACTGTGAGAATCAGACACAATTGCATCTCCTGCAGATAATGCAGGAATTTCTTGATTTGCGTAATTTTTTTGTGGCCAATGAATTAAGTTTACAGTTTCCTTCCCATGATTCAAATTTTATTGCGTAAAATCTGTACCTTTGCTGTTTTTGGGAGGTTGTGTGTCTCAGGTTGCTGACATCGCAGTATGTGTGATTGACAGGAAGAGCGACTGCGCAGGGGTGATGACCTGAGATTGCAAATGGCCATTGAGGAGAGCAAGAGGGAAAAGACTAAGCCTGAGGAGGTATGTGTAAAAAAATAGAATATGGTATGAGGCTTAAATAGGCATGATAATATATCTGTAACAATAGCATATTCTGTTGCATAAACAACAAACTTTTACTTAAAGGAGTATTGTAAGACATCAAAATCCTTTCTTTTTTTAAGCAATAACTACAGTAGCCCCAATGTATAGAATCTGCACCCATGTGAAAATCCTTTCCAAAAGTGTGTTTAATTTGAATATATCAAAATGTCCAAATTATTTCAGGCTCCCCAAGTCACATATCCATTTAATGTAGCTCAAATATGTTGCTTATATATTTTTTTAGAAATATGAATATCTTTATCAAAATCAGGAATTAACTGATTACATTCTGTTGATTTTTACTGTATCAGGCATTTTAAGCCCTCAGACTATTGATGTTTGTAGCTGGCATGATGGACTCACCAGTTTAAGTCAGCCTGGCTCTGGTGCCTTAAACATGCATAAACCCTATCTGTTATAATCACAGATGGTTTGTGTATGTGACTGTAAATGTGAGCATAGGGCAGAATATAAAAATAGAAAGACTGTGGCAGTTTGGTTACATTATATTACATTGACATTGCACAGGCAAGGAGCTAAGAATTTAGTTTCAGAAGTTCAGTCTGATTTCTGTCACCATGTATTAAATGTTGTTGTGTAAGTCAGGGTTTCTCTGGCTTCTACCTCTATGTTTTGTGAATTTACTCTAATCACAACACCATGATCTAACCGCAGCATCGCTTAAAAAAAAAAAAAAAATCCTGAATATGTTCTCTTGCACAGGGTGCTCTGATGGAGCTTAGTGCTGTGGACCCTTGGGGGGCGCCTGCTGCTGCCGCAACTGTGGGCTCTGCTGGACCTTCACCTCCACCCACAGTTCCTCCCCCAGCCGCCTCAGGTCCCTGGGGTGCAGCTCCCACAGACCCATGGGGGGTAGCATCACCCACATCTCCTACAAGCTCTGACCCATGGGGTGGGGGAGCCCCACCCACTATAGCCCCTCCTCCAGACCCCTGGGGAGAGACGTCCAACAGAGTTAACAATGTTGACCCCTGGGGCAGCTCAGGTAAGCAGCTTTGGTCACATGTCAGGTTGGTGGGAATGTACTCATCGCTGAGTATTAAAGAAGAAGTGTGTCCTGTTCTGTGGATGAAAGAGGATGTGAAGACCTCTTGACTTTTACTCCTCTTCACTCCACTGTCCCATTTCCTGTCTTCATTCCAGCCCTATCACATTTCTGTCATGTCACCATGCTGTCTTATCTTCTCATACACTTAAATGCTTTCAGCCTGTAATGAGGAAAGCAAGCATGCTAAATCCATTCTCCCTCTGTGTCTAAATCAGAGATTTTTATCCTCTTGTTTCTACTCAGGACTGACTGTGGCTGTGTCTCAACCAGAGCTGTCTCTTCTCTTACCCTTTTATGCCCTTTTATTGTATGGGATAGCTGCTTATCATCTCTCCTTCACCTCCAATGAGCTTAATTTGTTAAATCAGTGAAAGTAACACGTTTGTGGGACTGCAGAGGTCAAGGAGAGAAACTTCAGTGTTGGAACCCAGCCCAGCTTCCTGCTCCCTCCTTATTGTGGATTGTACCTGTACGGTGTTGTGTTAACCCTCCCCTCCCCTGCGTCTCCTCCCCTCCCCTGTAGCCGTGACCCCCCCCAGTGCCGACCCCTGGGGCCCCCCAGTGCCACCCAGCACGTCCTCCTCGGGGGGGCCAGTAGACCCCTGGGCAAGGGACGGGCCTGTCCCTGCCTCTGACCCTATCACCTCCGACATCTGGAGTGGCACCGCCAAACACACAAATGGCACAGGTACATTCACACGTTAAGCTACATGGACTCACAAACACTGAGGTACTGGTCGTACCTGTGAAAGGATTTTTGTAGATTACACTTTACAATTTCAACTGCATGCACACAACAGTTGTCTTGTCCTACATTTCATCCTCCTCTAGTATGTGTGGTAATGAAGTTCTATGTTGCCATTTATTGAGATAAAATAAACTTGAATTATATTCAGATTCACTGTTTCTATTCCTCCATTTGCTCCTCAGGAGACCCAGAACGACGAGGCTCGCCAGCATTAGGCTGTGACAGTACAGGCTCACCGGTGCCCTTTGACATGTCATCTCTTGGTTCTTCACTTCCTGTTCGTAAGACTCCAGAGTCCTTCCTTGGCCCCAATGCAGCGCTGGTTGATCTTGATTCCCTTGTGTCATCGAAACCCAAACCGAAACAGCCGCCTCCTCCTTCCATCTCTTCCTCTTCAGCACACAACCCCTTTCTCCAGAACACAGGTGCGTTACAGCTGTTGTGTGTAACCTAAGAAAAGGGGAGTAACTATACCTTGACTTTTCCTTGGAAGTTTTTTTTGCATTTTTGGGTAGAGCCTTATGGCTTCACAGAAAATTTTAAGATATGTTGTGTTCGTATTCAAAATGAAACACAGCTGGCAGGAAAGGATCAGTTGATTAAAATACATTCCAAAAATGAAATGTCATGAACCACAATGTGACCACAATCATTGACTCACAAGTATGGAGATAGTAAGACTGGATCAAATGATCAAAAACAGGCAATTAACCACCCAACAACCATGTTGGAATTTCACTGAACTAAAGCCTGTCTGGAATAGTGTAAATACAGCTATAATATACAGACAATACAAGGTCTGCAAAACTTAAACCAACAATTATTATAAAACAGATCATCGATTGAAAGAGCAAAGACATTGTTCAGGAAATGTTTTTGCACATATTTTCTGCGTCATCTCACTGTGAACTCTGACCATCAGGCTCATCTCCTGCTCCTGGCATGGCTGTGACTCCAGGTAGTACCATTTCCAGCAGGGGGGTTTCTCCAACCCCTGTATCCTCCAACCCCTTTGGTGTGGCTCCACCCATGACCTCCATCTCACCTCAGCCCTCATCGCTTGGCCTGAGCGGCCTTCGCTCCAGTCCTGTGCCTCCCAATCCCATGCTGGGCATGGTGCAACCAGGAATGGGCATGGGTCCACTGAGTGTGGGTATGGGGGCTCCAGGAATGGGCCTGGGCATGATGCAGGCCAGCCCAATGGGCATGCCCTACAGCGGGCTCTCACCTATGGCACCACCAGGTTCAGCTCTGCTGGGGCCCGGAGGTGTGGCACCTCCTCAGCTGATTTTGGGTGGGCCCGCTGGAACAGGAGGAGTGATGGGGGCAGGAGGATCAGTGGGAGGCGGAGGAACGACGGGAGCGAGCACCAACCCTTTTCTTCTTTGAGGAAGTGTCACCACTACTTTGCTCACCTGTTTCAAGCTCCTCTGTCGTACCTGCTGCCCCCTTCATTCATCCCCCTCAACACAGTTTGTGTCCAAAAAGAAAAATGTGTACATCTCTATATTTAAAGAAAAAAATTGTTTATCTTTTCCTTTTGAAAGCATTATTTCATTTCAAAATAATTTTCCACGTTTAGTTCCTTTCATTTCAGTATGGGGTGTTTGTGGGTGGGAAATAGAGATCTATTTATTTTTGTTTTAATCCTGTTTTGTTCTGTATCGTACTTCATGTTGTGTTTTTGTTTTCAGTCCTGTCTTGAGATGAAGGTAAGTCTGTGAGAGCAGGAGACTTTGTCAGTAGTGTCACTCTACTCTGTAATATAACTGCACTGAGAGAGAGACAGAGGGAGAGGGGGCATAGCCACTAACAAACTGAACAGAGAAACTGTCATACCCTTTTCCTCTTCTCTCCCTCTAGAAATGAAGACAAACACTGAATCAATGAAATGAAACGAGTGCATGAAGGATGATTTTTAACAAACTCCAGACTGAGATATGGACTGAACAACCTGTATTAACATTTCAGGCACAATGTGGTCAAATTGCTTCAACTACTTCACTTTTAATTTAATTTAATGTTAAATGTAATTTATTTTTTTCCAATTTTTGGGAACAAATAAACAAGGAAAATCACCCAATGATGCCATTTAAATCAAATGCTTATTTTTTCCCTTCCTTATTGTAGAAAACTAAAGAGAGCTCTGACATCTGTGGTCTGATGGGGAAAAATCATTTGGGATGTTTGTTGAATGTGTGTGTTTGCAGCAATGTGCGAATGAGAATGTGAATGCTCATTTGTGAGTATGCAATAGTGCAAATGCCTGTTTCTGTGTATATGTATCAATATCTGTCTCAATTTTTCCTGTGTCTGACCTTATTTCAGTGACTCAGAAAGGAAGAAATGACATCAATTATTTTTGTTTTTAAAAATTGTCACTTGTATTAATACTATGTAATGTTGGGATTTCAAATGAGGTATTATAAGGGTCACACATTTCTCTGCCAATCATTTCACTTTTTTCTGTTAATCAGAAGCGTTATTTTTTTTTTTTCCCAATCATACATTTCATTTGGGACCCCTGGTGTCCAGGTGTCCCAGAGCATCACTGTCCACCTGTTTCATCCCTCTTTCCTCTGGGATGGAGAGTGCTGATGCTTCTTTAAAATAAAACAAAAAAATAGAAAAGACAATTATTTCAATGATGAGAGGAAGAAAAAAACTGGGACTTGACAACATGCTCCATGCTGTTCTTTTAATTTAGTTTGATGAATTTATTGTTATTTTATATCAACAAGAAAAATATCTCTTTTATCGGGTAAGGTTGAATTTTGTGTGGTGATGACTGTGAACATTCACATTTGAAAAGTAAAATGGAAAAAAAAATCAAAGGAATTTATGAAATAAAACGAAAACACAGGATGTGTGTTTGGCTTGTTTCATGCTTGCTCTATAGTTAATGTCCCATTTATGTACAATAATGTGACCTGGATACATTTACACTTTATTTCCTTTGGTGAACAGGTTTACAAATCTAAAATACAACAGAAGAAACACCCTGCTAATACCTGGATAAGAAAAGCTTAAAGTTATTACAGCATATGAAGTTGAATAAAGTTGAAAAAAACATTTCAACCTTGAAATGCAGCATTCAGTCATATTTGACAATCTTGATCCCAAAGTTGCTCTCAGAGAAACCACACAATGCAGAGAGGCAGCCCCTGTTAGAGTTAAGTGTTCATTGTTCCTCCAAACATGATGAGAGTCAAGCGAGCAGAGAATCCCAGTCAAAGTCATCCTGGATCTCTTCACTGTTGCTGTGCAGACTCTTTAATGGAGGACGCTGTCGTGGGGTCATAGACTGGGGCTGCATCCCAGCTGAGACAAACAGAAACAGAAGCTAAGTTAGCCCAGGAATAAAAGGAAGTGAGACAACATTGGGAGGACAATTTTCTATTTGAATAACTTCTCTTTTACATCAGCTGCATTAGTCACCTAGCTTAGTAGCTTATGTTGGCCACAGATATATCAGGCATCTAACCACCAGCCTAGTTTGAGAGGATAGATCTCAAGGCGCTGAAATGCTAACTTACTTCCTGGAGTAAAAACTCATTCCCGTGTTTCCCTGTAGTAGTAGTATTGCTATAAACCTGCATCCCATTTAATGGCCCGAAACACTACTGCTTTCGTCCACAGGGGGCGCCAAAATAAACACAAATGTGAGTTCTTGCTTTGAGAAGTTATTTCTGCCAGATTACATCAAACAGGACTAACTCTTTCGGTTTACATAAGCACACAAGTGCTGTTTGTACTGAGTGAAAAGGTATTAAGACTTGAGAAATGTCAACTATATACTGCGTTCTCCAATAAAAAATTGGAAAGAAAACAACTTTTGTAATTTGATGTCTGGGTCGTACCAGTTGTGTGTGCCGGCTGTGCTAGCTGTGGCCTCTGAAGGCCCTGTCCCTGCATGTGCAGAGCCCTCCGGGGTGGCGGCACTCCACTGGCAGGGTGAAGGACGGGAGCGTAAGGGAGGGGTGAGGGGTGGGTGAGGCTGGCAAGGGTCGGCGGTTGATTGGAGGTGAACGGTGGGACCTGCATAGGGTGAGGTGCACCAAGGGCGAGCGGGGAGTTGTTCCCAGAGGTGATCATGCCTTTCTGAGTGAAGAAGCGGTTCAGAGAGTCGCAGAGGGACGTGAAGAGCGCTGGGTCCAAGGCCCAATCACAGAGCTCCGCCTGCCGCATGCTCTCCAGCAGGTCTGGCAACAGAGAGTGAACTTTTAGAACTTGAAGTTATAAAGACAGATAAAAATTGTATAAATATTCTTGCATTTGCTGCAAAGATCTCAGTCATCAGGAATATGAAATGTTGCATCATCTTTCACTAATCATACATTCTGGCAGATTAAGGATCTGAAAAAATCATCAACTACAAATAACAAAAGGGTCAGTTCACTGCGATAAACACAATTACAAACATTTTCTCACTTACTTCTAATGGTATAAAGCTATTATTATTACAATTTTATGTATCAATGAATTAATCATGTGGTGAAAGAAATGTGAAAAAAAAAACTTTTATAGGGCCAATAGATTTACCGGTAATTATCTATGGAGAACAGGGTTCAGTTCAACAGCATTAATGCTCAGAGACAGACATCTTTTACCAGCAGGTAAACAACCCTCAGACGCAAGTGAGAAAACGTGGTATTTTTGTAATTGGGTGAATTGCCCCTTTAAACAAGACTCTGTAAACTGCACAGACCTGGGTGACCAGAGAGGTCTATGTTTGCCCAGTCAAGACTGCTGGCAATGCGGAAGCTCTCCTTCAATGAATCTGGGTTACTGAGCCAGTTGGCGGGCACCGCTAGAGTGGGAGGGAGGAAGGTAACTTTAGAAAGCACTGATCTTTCCCGTGTCATGTTGCTGCTTTTAATACAGTCCAAGCATTTGGAGTGGGTGAGGTAATCTGAGACTCACTGTGTTGTGGTATGCGCTCTGTCTCAGGTGGTTGAGCAGCTGGTGCAGGTGGAGGTGGAGGTGGAGGTGGTGCAGGGTGAGGAGACAGTGGCAGGAAAGTCGGAGTGTGAAGTGGCGTAGTGTCATTGTTCGGAACAGCGAGGGGAGCATTATCAGCTGGAAAAAAAGAAGATAAGAGAAGTCATTTATTTCAATCAAAAAATCATCCAGTCAAACTTTTGTACACAAAGTGCTTTACCGGTGCTTTTCTGAATATACTTGTGTTTTTAATGCACACTTTACAGAATTATGGAAACAGACACAGGACACTCACACTGTGAGCCTCCTCTCTCCCGCATGGTCTTGAAGAGAGACTTAAAAGACGCGTACAGGTCCGGTAGGATCATCTCATCGAAGGTGAAACGCATGGGAGGGTCGGTGGAGGAGTTTAAAGAGATGACAGGAGGGGCAGCAACAGATGAAGGGACAACACATGCGGAGGAGTGAGAGGGTCCTGACACAGTGCAGACAGACACGGCAGGAGGCGCGTTAGGAGCACAGGAGAACGTGGGGACAGATACTGAGTTAGCAGGAAAGGACAGAGTGGCATCTGAGAAAGAGGGAGCCGCTGGAGAGGACGTGTTAGTGGCAGACAGAGGCGCAGCAGAGGCAGCTGGGATGGAGAAAGGGTGGCCAGCTGGATGGCTAGGTGGGAAGGAGTTGATGGAGGCATGAGGTGGAGGAGACGGGTGATGGACTGGGGGAGTGGACACAGGGCTTGGCATGTAGGGTGACGGTTGCTGCGGAGATAACAGAGGATAATTAGATGTTGTAACACCTGAGGGGGATGAGGATGGGAGAACGGGGCTGTACCTTGCGTGGCGGCGGTGAGAGGGAGGCGGAGTGGGGGGGCTGCTGCTGGATGTTTCCCAGCGGCTCTGTGTTCAGAAGCAGCTGGTCTGTGTGGGAGGCCGGTGGTGGCTGGTGAGGAGACGCTCCTCTCTCTGCGTGTGGCGCCAGCGCTTGAGAAACCTGTAACAGTGGAGTGTTAAGTGTTAAAGAAGTGGAAAAGGTAGAAAAAAAAATCCGGATGCACCTAAAACACAAAATAAAAATTACAATAATGAAATAGCTTAAAAAGAAAGAGGCTCCCCACCGCACACTGGAGTGACTTATTGAGGAATAATCACAGTAAAATATTCCAAGGAAATGTAACTTCACAGATAGGCCTATATCTCTTTCCACCTGTCTATGCTTTTATTTACCCTTTTTAATATTTTTGCATTCTACATCACTACAGTGTAAGAGAATACTGACTAATAACATCAATAGCTACAAAAAAATGATGTCAAATGTTTTCATAGATAGCTGCTTTTTCCATATAAAATAGATATATTACAATTGATGACAGCAAAGTCTGAGGATCATTGGAGAAACAATGAAGTTGTTTTTTGTTTTTTTTTGGAAAGACGTGCTGAGTTAAATTATATATAATATTTTTAACGCCATGAGCATTAAGTTTTACTCATTTTATTGTGGTGGACAAATAAAACCTCAGATATGCATATATTCCCTAAGCCTGGGCAGATAAAACTAAAACCAGTATATATATAGATATATATATATAAAAAACTATGAGAGGTGAATTATGTATGTTACATTTTCACAATATAGTTTTGATAGTTAACAAGTTAATAATAAATAATTGATAAACCAACCTCCTGCCTCTCCTCTGTCTCCTCTGGATAGGGACGTTTCGGCGCCCTAACTTGATTCACCTCTGCAGGTCCGTCCATCGTCCAGTACGAACCCTACAAACACAGGACAGTTCCAGCTTTATGCTCTTCTGAGAAATATTTTTCCATCTTACATGATGCAATTCTATATAAAAACGCATAATTTGCTAAAATCACAATGATGTAAAAAGTTTATAAGAATTTGTTCACCTTGCCGGGATCATTCTGCGGCCGTGGAACTTTCCTGAAGCATTTATTAAGGGAAAGGTTGTGTCGAATAGAGTTCTGTTGTGGGCACAAAATGTTGTAATATGTCAGCTGTGAGCCAGGCAGGGATGCAAATAATATTAAAATTACTTACAAATGAACAAACCAATGACTTTTAAGTGTATTCTTTTGTAACAAAGTTATAATTATTGTATTATGCTCATCATATGTTCGACATCTAAGCTTACTTTCCATCCACGGCCAGCTCGGCTGTAGTAGGGAAACGTGTCACTGATCCAGGTGTAGATGTCGTTCAGACTCAGCTTCCTCTCAGGTGCAGCTGCTATAGCCATGGCTATGAGAGTGGCGTAGCTGTGAGGGGGTTTCCCTTTATAGTTAGCAGGGGAAGGGTCTGGCACAGAGGGTAGGAAGTCTCCTCTCTCCCTCCCTCTGTCTTTCTTCTTGTCCCTCTCGCCTCCTCCTCCTCCTCCTCTCTCTTTCCCTGAGCGCAGGCTGCTGATTCCCAGCTGAGGCAGCCAGTCAATACTGGT
>JAOWBC010001592.1:18579758-18590005 GCA_028566105.1 Hypoplectrus providencianus
ACACACATACATTACTTTATTCATGATAGAATAAATAGTTTTTAGCAACCATAAGATGACACCCTTTGATTCAAATGAGGGTTAAAAAAAAGTATACTAATCATTGTACAGTATTCTGGCTGTACTGTTAATTCAGATTAATTTAATATTACTGTGTGTTATGATTGAAACTAAATGACATCTTATTCTCTTTAGAAAAGTATGTATGTATTGTACAGTCATTAAATGCATAGGGAAACGTTAGATATTGCATTAAAGACTTGGAAGGCTATGATAATAAAATGCAAAAGCAGGAAGGTGGGCTCATTTTTTTTCATTTGTCATATGGCACATCCACTTAGAAAGTTGGTAACTTCTGCAGTGTCTCTTTTATTCTTTACTGGAAGCACATCGTCATACGGTTGTGTGATTTCTCTTGAAATGCCCATGCCAGACTGTAGGGCAGCAGCAGCAATATCACTTTTTATTTTCACTATTTCGTAGTTGATGTGCTGCTGAAGGCTGTGGGAGACACTCCTATTATGAAAACAAAGAAGTGGGCAGTGGACAGGGGCAGGACGGTACAGTCCCTGTCGCAGTTCATCGCTCGCTTCCTCAAGCTTGATGGCAGCGAACAACTGGTAAGGATGAAGGTTGTCCACCAACATGTTGTCTTGGACAGAGGCTTTAAAAAAAAATACATTAGTCGGTCTTACATATGATTGCATCTGCTTTCTTTCTCTTATTGTTTTCAGTTCATTTATGTTAACCAGTCTTTTGCCCCCTCACCGGATCAGGAGGTCGGTGTACTCTTTGATGTGAGTATATATAAACACATTTGAACTGTAACATGTGTTTCCTAAAGCAGTTTAAGTTAAAATAAAGCAATGATTTGAAGGAAAAACATGCAACAAGTAAAACCTTTCACACTCTGCTTCTCTGTTTTTAATCGAATTGAAAGAGTGAAGTTCATAACTGTGTAACTGTATATGTATTAAAATGACAAGAAATATTAATATATAACTGTTGTTGAATACCGGCAATAGCTATTAAGTAGACCATTACAAAAAAGCACTGCAACACATGTAGCCCACAAGAGACAATTATTTTCACATTTACTACATTATCTACATACTTTCAATTTTTAACATTTTCGATATATGTTGTTTATTTTGGTCCTGTTCCCTGACAAACATATATTCTGTGAAGTAATGATATTTTCCTCCCCAACCACTTGAATAAAAGTGCCTAGTTACATTTTACCTCAGCATAACTAAATGTCTTTAACACAAAGTGTCTCAGGCTTTAATGAAAGAGGTAGGAAGAGTAGCCCGTACAACAAACCAGCCTCTGGGGCTCAGCAAATAAAAATGAATGGGACATATGTAGCTCTGACCAGCAGAGGGGGCAATAAGAGGGGAGTGCCAAAATGCTGAACCACTGATTAAGAAAGGAACAGCAAAGCCCTCAGTCAGACATCTGCTCTTTCTGCTTACCAGAACTACATCAAATTTAACAGTTAATGTTACTTTTGCAAACATTAATGTTGGGACTGCACTTTCACTTTACTCCTCTGCCTCTGTGTTTTATTTAACATTTACATTTTATCTAATTTTTCTCTGTTTTTCAGTGTTTTGGCAGCGATGGCAAGCTGGTTCTACACTACTGTAAATCTCAAGCCTGGGGTTAAACTGCTTTTCTTCAACTCCATTACAGACCTCCCCCTTTCTTAAATTCTTTTTCCAAACATGCACACAATGTTGTTTTTGCTTTTTTGTCCGTTTGTTTTTCATGTTTTCTGTACATACAAATTGTAAATAAATTATTGTGACTTTATAAAGCTCTTTTTACCATTCTTTAGTGTTATCACATTGAGTAAGTAAACACTTAACTTAGTGGACACAGGATTTGGCTTTTACACAGAGCTGGTGCTGATTATGGAAAAAAAAAAAAAAGAAAGAACTCATTCACTCCCACCCACGCGGGTTCACAGTTTCATCCTATCTTCTAGTGTGAATATCTGTTGAGGACCTTAGACTGGTGGTAGAGGTTTTTGAGAAAGAATCACCTCTGAAAAGGGACAGGCGCAGGAAGAGAGGGGGCACTACAGTACCAGATGGACTTAGAGGGATTACATGATTCAGGATAGGTTTGTGACATAAATTCCCAAGAAAGACAGAAAAGAGAGTAGAGTGGTGTGGAGACAGACGCTCAGTGGCTCCAGTGGTTTTGCATCTCCGTACGACTACTGGTGGACAGGATTAAAGGGAGGAGGGCAGTCGGAGAGGTAAGGGTCATGATGCTCGCGTTGGGGGAGGAATGCTAGAAGAAGGCATGAAACGGAGAATCTGTTCAAGATGGAGCAACTAAAGTCCAGATCTTAAGGAGCTTTTCGGGGGCTTTTTGAAGGCTCTTGATCAAGGCCGAGATAACCGGAGAGTGAAGGTTTACAGGAGGAGAGAAAGCCTTACTGCGATCGTTTCCTAATGTTCGACCTGAAGTGCTACAAGGGACAAGAAGATCTTTGGTATGTACTTTTTCACTGGATACAATAATTGTAACTATAGCTGTATTTTTCTTGTATTATTAAACCTCACTGAAGCTTTATAACATTTACAATACAGCAATCCTATAAGTACTGTATGATACGATATTTTGCGAATGAGTTCAGATTAAAAATGTGTAACATTAGAAGCAACAGATGGTTCGAACATCCTTAGTGAATAAAACATGTTTGAGTGATGTCAAAAGTGAATCTCAGATATTATCATTAGAAAAGGCTTCATATAAGCACCCATGGGAAATATGTACATTTATATCAGGCGTGATTAAAGGGAAGGGAACACTGCACCAAAAGATGGAATTGTAAGCTGTAATAATACCCAAGATGTGCAGGTTAAATGAGGCGAAATGATTTATACTTAATATTTATTAAGACAGACAAACCTGTCAGTGCATCTGAAAAACAACAACTGTGTATGACATTAATGTTTCTGTTTCTGAATAAAGAACTTCCAATTGTTAGGAACTCGCCGACTATGTTGATCAGTTGGAAGGATTCTCTACAAATAATTAGGTTAAATCAACCTCTTTAAATGTGTTGATTAGCCCAGAGTTTCTTGAGAAATAGTCAATCACAATGAAATTTTTTTTTAAAGGACAATTGACTCAAGAAATCTATGACGAAAAGTGACCAACTCATCAGCTAAGAGGGGGCTTGCATAGATTGTGTCAAGAAATGTACAGATTTGTAGCCACAGCGGCATCATTCAGTTCCAATGCACATTACAGTTGTTGCTGAATTCAGTCGTCTAACTGGTTCTCTGTTGTATTTCAGGGGCTGCTGGCTGACAGAGACGCTGCATGAGAGCGACAGTGGATATGGTCAGAATGCACTTCACACTCAGACACACCTAACACAAACAGATTAAAGATTATCAGGGATTACCAGCGGATATTTCATTTAGGTCTGTGCTTTATTTATAATGTCATCAAAAGAAGTAATCTGTTGTGTTTGTCTCCCACTCAGGGTGCAGCAGTGGAGGTGATAATGAGCGGCAGGGTCAGGCCGGAGTGTGTTAATCAGGAAGCAGGAAGCCGTTAGTCGGGTTACAGCAGAGCATGCACTTTTGTTCTCCCATAACCTGTTCCTGATAGCACAACTGTGTGATTTTTGTGACTCTTCCTGACATCTAACAAAGCTAGACGTCCCCACATGGACACCCCGATTTTAACCTTTATGTGTTTCATTCAAACATTGAATTTCCCTTTCTTGCCGGGCGATGGATTGGCTATGAGGATGTCCTCTGTCTCCTCTTTGTGCATAATACATTTCAGGATAAATTCTCTGTGTTTATGTCACACTGATCTATTAAGTGCACGCAAAGGGGTCACCGTCTGAGGTCAGGGGATGTATGTCCTCATCATTCACAGCAGGGATCAATAGCAGGATATCACCTTAAAGCTGTCTGGCCAGTGTACTGGTATGTCCTTGCATTTCTCCTGGAGTGAACCAACATTCACGTAAATCCCCTCTTGTTCATTTTATCATTCCATCTGTCCTTTCCCACGTGTATCAACTTCGGAGCATCTTATCCGGCACCCTCCCCTCTCGCTCTCTTTATCTTCCTCTCTTTTAATCACACTGACGTTACAGTTTCACTTTGTCAGCTGTGTTTTGTCATCTTCTGTCCGTACTGTTACATCACATTTATTTATTTATTTATTTATTTTTGCTTTGTATTTAAACCTGGCAGCTCATCGCATCTTTAAATCACCCCAAAGCATCTGTCCTGCCCACTCAGATCCATCTGTGGCTGCAGTCCTCTGTCCTGTTTGCCCTATTCCCACGTGCAGCACCTGCGTCCTCTTTACCTTGCTGTCTCCCCCCTCTCTCGCTCTCCGGCCTCCCCCTGCCTCCCTCTGCACCTGTGTGGCCATGCTGGAGCGTTTGTCCCGTCGCTCTCGCTCCCTGCTCTCCCTGACCTTGACCACTCTGGCTCTGGCCCTCTCCATCCTGGCTCTCTGCACCTCCTACTGGTGTGAGGGCACCCACAAGGTGGTCAAGCCCCTCTGCCTGTCGCCCGTCAAAATGAAGAACTGCGGTCAGAACAACAGCGAGCCTTACACCACAGGTAGATGTCACATATCTGTCATGTATCCCAAGAGCTCTGTGCAGCTTCAAAGTGCTTTATGTTGCTTTATTGTTTCCTTTAAGTCTTGACTGGTTGCAGCAATTTTGGAACATCAGAACGTCAGATTGCTGAAAGGTGCATTACTTTAGTTTAGCATCTCATTAACCCATAAACAACCATGTTTGAGGTGAAACTCCACAAGCAAGTGTTGACCCAACACAAAAGCTGACTGCTTTTACTCGCTAACAAGGAAACAATGAGTATGCAATAACAAAGTATACTCTTTGGCCACTTTATTAGGTACACCCATGCAGTCCTTTGAAAATCAATACAACATTATGGGACATTGCAGGAAATGTGAAAAATCAATTATATGTTTATTATTGAGTTAAGATAGCAAAAAGTAAAGCTGACCAAGAATCTAGTTCGACTCAAAATATATTTATTTTTTAAATATACTTAATAAATATCTGATTTCTGTCAAGAAATCTTAACAAACTAATATTAACATTGTTAGACTTATTGTCTGTTAATTTGTTTTTGAGGTAGCATTGTTTCCAGTGCATAGATAAAAAAAAAAAAAACATATCTTGAGATGTGTTTTTAATTGTCTTCTACGTTTACATATCTACTTCTGGAAGGCAAACCATACTAAACTACAAAAAGTTACCCTGTGACTTTCTGTTCCAACAAGTTTACAATGTCTGGAAAACAGTGTGCAGTTAATGACATCAACCTACCTGATGTCAACAGGTATGGTTTCCTGGCAATTGGCTTTGCAACACTGTGATGATTGCATGTTGAAACACTGCTGCTGACATGGTTCCACCCATCGTCACCACAGGTTTCTCTGCTTCACACAGATACAGTCAGTCATAGTTTGAAGATCAGGTATGTGTTGCTAAAACAAAAATGAAAAACAACCAACATAACTCAGACAAAACAGTCGTAACCTAAGCGCCACCTGAAGGCTTTTTATGGAGCTTCTGTTGTCATCACACTTCCCCCAAAGAATCTACAACATACAGCAGATCCAGGACGCTCTGTGAGACTAGATGTGATTCAAAGCACCTTCTAATGTTGAAACCTTAAATTAATTTGTCAGAGTATTATTCACAGTCAAGAACGAGCCTTCTACTTTCTCCCTAAATTAAGTCTTCATACATAATATGTTATGTCACGTTTGTCTGCGGTGGGTTATTATGTACAGTCTCATAATTTTCCCCAAAACCTGCCAGAGATATAAATTGCAACTCTCTGCTGTTAATTCCACCAAAATTTTGGCCTTGACTCTTGAACCTGATTATTACACAAGTATTGAATTTCGTGATCTTTGAACTGTGCCACGGCATAATAACCAATACCTCGAACTAATCTGACTGGATAAACTGACAGGCGTCTGCCCATGTGAAAAACTGATTGTCTTTGATGCTTTTTAATCTCTTTTTGCACATACCTTAGTCCCACAGTGGGCGCTTTAATCTGCGGGGTGTAAGTGTAGATCCCAAAGCTTTATTGGTCTATGCAGGACACTGCACTGCCTGCTGTCTGTTTTTTTCCTTCTATTTTCTCAACAGATATGCTTAATCCACAATGAGATTAGCAGCTCTTATCATCTTTGATCACTGCATGTACTTTGTGTACTTGTACAGAAAGCTCTACCTTTACAGTGCTGGATTTTAGTCCCTCTTATGCTTCTTATACCTACAAGTTGCTGGCTTACAAGCCGCCATGTGACTGGAAAACACAGGAGCGTTACTTTTAAGACCATGGTGTGATTTTCAGAGGTGTTTTTGCTCACGGTTTGGTATATATCCCTCATTCTAAAGCACATAAGTCTTAATGAACATTTATTTACTCAGCATCAACACACACCTGCATGCAGAGTGTGTATGCTCTGTCTGTCTGCCTGCATATGCACATGTTTGTGTTTTTCCTCTGATTTGATCAGTTGTTGATGCTGGAAGTGGATGTTTGCATTATGTTGTACCTGTGTATGTGCATTTTCTCCCCACATTCTTGAGAAACACATGCCTGGATATATAAAGAATATAGATTTAACACAGATGTGTGTGAGTAGAAAATGCTGCCGTCTTTATATCTTCACAGCTACAAATTGAAATCCCATCCAGAACATTATTTGCTCTGCTCCTGACACTAATGTAACAACAGAAGTAAACAGCTACAAATATGAATCTAAAACATTTTTCTTCTTGTGCTATCCTCACACAGAAAGTCCAACTCAGAACCCCTTCAACCGCACTCTGTCTCCAGCCAGGCGGGAGGAGCTGGCCAAGATCAGACAGAGGCAGATGGCCAACGCAGTGCAGTACATCTGGGAGACAGGAGAAGACAAGTTTGCTTTCAGATACTTCCACACTGGTTTCTGGGAAAGTTGTGAGAAACACAATGATGGTGAGGCCATAAAACAAACGGACAGGCGCAAAAATGACCAACCATCACCTGGTTAAGTTGTTAAAATTTAGTGCAGTAATACTACAAAACCAAGTAAAAAAAAAAAGCTTAAGTTTAACTATTCATTTACTACTATTAAATGTTGCTTATTATGAAAAGTAATCTTAGTTTATTTCAGTCTGGGATCCTCTATTTTGAACTCAAAAAATGTTTACTGTCTTCATTTTCTTCCTGTCTTTATTTGTTTTTCTTTGCAGGGGAGAAATGTCGTAGCTTTATAGACCTAACACCTGGAGAAACACAAGGTGAGTTGTGCAGCAAAGCGATGAAATTATTATAATTTTTTTTCTGTGGATGCGTGTGTCAACAGCATATTTTCGAATGTTACAGGTGTACTCTGGCTGTCAGTCATTTCAGAGTTTACGTACATCGGACTGCTGGGGATGGGCTTCTTACTGATGTGGCTGGAAGTCTTGTGTTCCCATAAAGAGATGCACTCTTTAAAAATCAATGCCTACGCAGCTATCTGTACTGTGTTATCAGGTGAGACTCAGCGTCTATTTCTCTCACTAACTTCTCCATATTTCATTCTCTTTTTGCATGGTCATCTGTCTTTGTCCTATCTGTTTTTGGTTTGTTTCACCTGACATGTAGGCCTTCTTGGGATGGTGGCTCATATGATGTACACCACAGTGTTCCAGATGACTGTTATTGTGGGCCCCAAAGACTGGAGGCCTCAGTCCTGGGACTACGGCTGGTCATTTGCGTAGGTTGAGTAGCCAGCATTTTCAAAGCATGTGGATGAAATACAATTTATTTACAAGCTATGATGACATTTTTTCTCTTTTCCCTGCCCCAGTCTGGCCTGGGTGTCCTTCAGCTGCTGTATGGGCGCCGCTGTGGTCACACTAAACTCCTACACAAAGACCATCATCGAGCTGCGTCGCAGACAAAGGCTCCGTTTGGAGGAAGCGCGAGCCGCCACTCATGCTCCTTCCTATGATGAGGTTGTTCCAGGAGGCGGGCTCTACTCTGTCAGCGGCCTGTTGCAGTGTCCGGACGGCATGATTGACGTAGCGTGGGCCCCGAATGGCAATGTGGTCGGGGTAGGAAATGGGGATGTGCCAACGTTGGTTTTAGTAGGAGGCTGTGGGCCAGAGGGGTGTGAAGACTGTGAGAGGGAGATGGATGAGATGGACGAAGCCATGGACCGAGTCGATTCACCATGTTAGGGTTTGTCAATGTCTTAAAAGATCTGAATGACTGAAATAAGAAAGACACTTGCACATTCTATTTCTTTTTAATTTTAGCATATTCTGCAGTTACTTGCATGAAACTGGGATGTATTGTTTTGCCTGAACTTTGACCCTCTGGCTCATTTCTGCACTGCAGAGGATTATGGGTCATAATAGCCATAAGAGCTCACTGGCTTGCATACTGCAAGATGGGACTAGATGCAGTAGAACATCCTGGCATTTTTAACATACTGCATACACATTGGGACATATAAACTTTTTTCTGCCATACTAAATAGTAATCATAATCACCTTTGGGGACAAGGATCAATGTGAGCTAACAGATGCTGTTTTTATTTTCTTCTACTCCACTTTCATTGAGGTTGGGACAAAATCATTTTAAATCCAACTGAAAAATCAATGAATGGATTTGTCACACTGACATGCTGGACTTCATGTTTTCTGGGTATTTCTCAGTGCCTCACTGTAGGAAAGTAAATGTGTGTCTCCATGTGAAGACGCATGTAAATGTTTATATCATTTTATTGTTTGTATGTGAACATACAATGCATCAGGACAAGTTATTTATCTATGTATGAATATTTTACTGCATAGGATGACTGGATGTTTCCTCTCTTTCCAACACCTCAGCCTGTCCTTTAGAGTAAATATACAATATAATCTTTTGGAACATTCAAAATATTTCCTTTTTTAAGCTCTATTACACTCACAGTGATAGTAGAAGTATTCAGATCTTGTACTTAAGTAAGTATCAGCACCAAAACATACTTAAAGTACCAAAAGTAAAAGCACCTTTTATGCAGAATGGCCTTTCTTAGAATCATAGATATATCATATTTTTAGACTATAATTATTGATGCATTCATGTTTTTGTTATCACTTTAATTGCAGCTGCTTAAGGAACTAATTTTTAATAACATCTTATATGTAATAGTATTATAACATATTTGCATTTTTAGATTGATATACAATATAAATACGTTGGAAAAACAAAAGTAGCAAAAATTGAAATATTTTCAAGCACAGGAACGTCAATATTGTACTAATGAGCAGTACTTGAGTAACTGTATTTAGTTACATTCCACCACTGCTTGCTTGTGATGAACTGATATACCAGAGGCTACAACAAACATATAACAGTCCGTCTGCAGATGCACAGACAACCCCATACGATAGACACATAGTGATAGAAAGATTACAGAGATTTTGAAAAGTCTGCTCTGTGATGTTGAACAGAAGATTATGTGTAAACCAGTAATCCCGAGTTGGATGGAAAGACGGAGCGGAGAGAGAGGAGAGATGGGAGGCATGTGAAGGGACGGAGGGGGGAGCAGGTTGTCGGGGGTCAGAATGAAAGTTGGAAAGAAACGCTGGCACGCACACCCACAGACTGCTCACACTCACACACACATACACACACTCCACCATTGCACTATTAGACCATTACACGTTCAGGGAAATAATTGTCTTTAAATTAATATCACAATCAGGTTTTTACTGTGTTTGATATAAAAATCTATAATAAAAGTACCAAAATAGTCCTTAAATGTCCATAGGTCTAACAAGGGGGATGCTCCTGGATTTAAGCATGTTATACTGTATATTTCTAGGTCAAAGACCAATTTATTGTTTTCCTGGAAACTCAAATGAATTGATTTTCAGAGCACAGATTTATGAGAAAACCTTTAATTGCTTGTACAGTGAATAGAATACAAGACATGAGAGCTACAACCTTTATTAAGACATTTCCAGGTCTGTAAAAAAAAAAAATCTTAATAAGCTAACAATCCTTTATGGTACTTATATTATCACCATTAACATTCTCCAGATTCAAAATTTAATTTGAACGATTTGACAGAATAACAATAAGAGAACATTTATCATTCACCTTCTTTATATATATATTATATATTCAGTAGGGCTGGGTATCTTCAAAAAGGTTGATATCAGTACCAATCCCAAT
>JAOWBC010001592.1:18590105-18600209 GCA_028566105.1 Hypoplectrus providencianus
ACCTTCTTTATATATATATTATATATTCAGTAGGGCTGGGTATCTTCAAAAAGGTTGATATCAGTACCAATCCCAATGCTCTTTAAAGTGCTGCCAAATATATTTTACTGCAATGATTTTGACAAATATGCTGCAATATGACTTAGGATATTTAAGGACCAAACTTTTTCCTATTTTCGTTGGATAAAATATAAAACTGATGGTGATTTGTCTCCACCAAACAAAGATGTATTTCTTGGGTCTGTGGAATATGATCTATAGGCCATGACACCAAAATACTTAAATCCAAATGGTATTTTGACCCATATTTTGCCCCGAACTTATATCGAGCCTTTTTGTGGTTTTCTTTTGCACTGTCCATAAAAACATTTAAAAAATTCAGATAAATTTTTCAACCCTAGTATCAAATAAAGATAGCCAGCCCTAAGATAACGTGTCGCATCAATAATGGTCACCATACATCTTTTTAGCTGTACACACATTTTAAACACTATGCTGCCTCCTTTAGCTTCCATTTGATATACAATCATGGACAAACATCATTTAAACAATATGACATAAACATGCTGAAAATGTATTTGCAACCAAGACACTGCAGATTGAATATTTACACAGAGAGGTGGAGCGGAGCACAGAGGAGGGAGGAGGAAGCACCTGAGGCGGGGTGGGGACGAGGGAAGAGAGAAAGTTAGGAAGAGTCTAATAAGAGGGGATGAAACATTGATGGCTCTATTGTTTCATTGGTTCGTAGTGGATAAGACGCATTGCATTCTCATTTTCAATCACTCCTTTGATGAACTCTCCTTCAGCCAGCCGCTCTGTGAGGAGGAAAACAAGGAAACCGTAAACAAGATGTACAGTAATGAGTGTGGGTCCAGATGTGATCCGGTCTTATCTCCTGTGTGTGTGTGTGTGTGTATATGACAGTAGCATGCAACGCGGTGGAGTCACTTCAGGTTAATGATAGTTCATGGCTGGTACATACATAATAAAGCCGGCATGACATGTGATGTGATGCTGTAACTGGATAGGATGTTCCCCCAGGTGGATTTCATGCATGTACGATTGTTAAGCCAAACAGATGTTAAATGTAATCTTCACTACAGGATGTAAGAACAGCTGCTGAGGAAAGGTAGTAAGAGCTTACGCTGATTTATCTCTTCTCTCTACCGGAAGAAATCAGAACGCGATGACACTGTCATGCACCCCGGAGGCACAATGTATAGACACATGTGAATGTTGTTTGCTTTACCGTTGTCTTTCTTATCGAAGTAAGCCCACAGCTTATTGGCTCTCTTCTCGGGTGTGTTCTCATCCTCTGGTAGCTTGCTCTGCTCCTCCTTGGGGATCAGCTTAAATATGGCCTGAGAGGGGGGGGTTGGGTATAAGATCAGTGATAATGCAGCATCATTTCTCTCACAAATAATGTATGGAATGGCAACACACAACAGAGAAGCATGCAGCCTGTAGGTGGACTGACGTAGCTCAAATTAATTAGTGTCTTGGGGTTTAAAGATATGCAAAACAATTTGACATTTACAAAAAGCTACAGGCCAACAGTTTTTTAATGTCTAGTGTCTAATTACTGCTATTAGTCATTGTATACTCTGTGCAATTTGGCTCAGTACAACCAAATAAATTAGCCTATAATTATGTGTTACATAAAATGCAGCCTGCAGGCCCCACATGACAGCTGATCTTCCTACCAAATGCAGACCAGGCCTGGAGGGCTCTCCCATAACAATTTACATGCTGACTATGTATGCAAGTTAAAAATAAGTTGAGTTATAATCAAGCAGCACAGCGCGGCAGCAGAATCAGACCTGAACGTCACTTCTTAGAGATCTGAAATGGGCCACTTAGAATCCAGCAGATTGTAAATGACTGTGCACTTTAGGTTCAGGCCTTTAAGTGTGTGTCCCACTTAGAGAGGAAGCACTCATCTCCCACATTTAAGACACCTAGATTAACATGGATTAGTGCCAAGACTCAGGCCACAGGCCAAACACCAAGATGTCCTCTATTTTCTCCCTGGACCGTCCCTCCATCTTTCCCCTCTGATCTTGTGGTCTGTATAGTTCACACACTGTCAGTTTACAGATGACAAGCAGTAACTTCAGTTACTTCTCAGTTAGAAATAATAATTTCACATGTGTATCAAGCTACCACACCATAAGAATACACTGTGTTTACACCCTCTCTTGCTAGTCAATCATATACGTGGAGTATGCTAAACTAATCTAATATCAGCTGTCCTGCCTTCCCCACTTGTTTCCTACTTTCAACCCACAAATTAAAACAGTTATCACGGGATTATCTTTTAATGTGTTAGTTTCTGTGGATAAAGAAGATTTGTTTATCGCCTACCTCACCAGAGCGTCTAATTCTGTTGTAGGTCGTTGAACTTTTGGCAGAGTAGCTCTGAAATGTAGCTATTTTGTGCACTGGTTGTAAACGTGATGCACGGGGCCTCAGGCCAGTTGGCCAGGAATTAAATCCCATTACAATGCCAGTTGATCGGCTGATCTGTCTAAACCTCTTACAATTCTATATCATTTGGCCTAAAACAGAAGATAAATCACATTAAAACCTCCATCAGGGTGTTGATTACATGAAAACAATGGCTTACACCTATTATAGAATAATAAGTGTAAAGTTTAAAAGTTTAAAATGGCAGCTTATGAATGAACAAACATGAAGTAGACAAAGAAGAGTAATCCCTCTTATAAGCATAGCATAAGAAGAATAGTCTTGTTTAAGAGAAGCATTGCCTACATTGTCTAAGAGTTAACGCTGTAATCACAGAGATTACCAGGGGTTTGGGGCTCAAATAGACTGGCTAATTCTGCTGGTAATTGGTACTGAGACCTACATACCATTAAAGGGGCAGACACATTCCAGGAAAAGTCAACTCATTTTACATGGACCTTAAAGGGAGTGGGCAACACACCAGGAAAACCTGAACATATGATAATAATTCTTTCAACTATTCTAGTTTGAACCAAACTGATCACTTTGACCAATAAATGTGCCAATGGTATAGAAAGCTTGAGGAAATTGAACATTTTAAACCTTTATGCACTTTGTGATTCTGAAGATGGCTAATTATTGATTTTTTATTTTTGTCAGTTATTAACGCCTTGTTCTGGTTTCCCATCCCTACCACCAACTCAACCCTCTGAACAATCAACTATCTATCTCCAGAATACTGCACTTTTAAAAAGTAGCATATACTACAGGACTATTGTATTGGATTGCATGATGTCAAGTAATCCTCTTATTTTGTCTGTCTGTTGCAGCTTTGACAACTTAGAATAAAAAGATTTCCCTGAGGACTTTGAGCAAAACAGCAGCTTAAATTTCTGATATTATATGTTTGTTGCAGTGAAAAACAATGAGCAGTGCGGTCAAATGAAACAGTCATTTTGGTTTGATAGTACTCCCCTTAAGATACAATGAAGGTTTAGAAATGCTTCTTAAGACATCAAACTGTAAGAAATAGTGAGTGCCATTATTTTTGAATGTTTAATCCTTCCTGATTTTACACACCACTGCGTGTATCCTCCTCACCTGGCAGATCTCCGTCACTTCTGTCTTGTTGATGTATCCGTTCTTGTCCACATCAAACAGTGAGAAAGCCCACTCCAGCTTTCGGGTCGTCTTCCCAGTGGAGGTCATGTGCAGTGCAATGATGTACTCCTTGAAGTCCAAAGTGCCGTCATCGTTGGTGTCGAAGGAGCGGAACACATGCCGTGCGTAGCTCTTGGCATCGCTGTCAGGGAAGAAACGGGTGTAGATCTGCTCAAACTCTTCTGGTGTGATCCGTCCCGTCGGGCACTGCTTCTGGAAGTTCTCGTACCACTGACAGATCTCAGTTTCAGTGAATTTGGTGCTGAGCTTCAGGTCCTCCAGGATCTCCTTTGACATTGCGCTACTGGCTGTATTCCCCATGGTAATTGCTTTTAGTTCTTAGTTATGTGTTCTGACAAACTCACCGGCAAATATTTGCCACCTGAGTTTTTCTTCTCCTGAGCCACCTGAACTTCTGCTTTTGTTTAAAATATGTTTTTACTGGCTTGACCGCTTGTTAGAGGCCAAATTGAACCCTGCAAGTTCAATACAAAAAAAAGATTTACACATATGGGACACAAATGTTGGTTTTATTATATCAATAAATCACAAATGTAAGCATGATTAAATAGATGCATGGAAAGCTTACCTGTGTGTTGTACAGGCAGGTGATGGCTGCAGAAATGAGAGTGTGTCCTGACAGTAAGACAGTGAGAGATAAGCAGGGCGGGAGGGGAACACACACCTACCATGGACGACTGGGTTAATTCTGTTAATGCGGGATTTAAGTTGGCTGAGCTTTGAACCCCCGGATCCTATTTTTCTCTATTGGGTCTTGAGGTCTAGAAACCTCTATCTGTGACAGTGCTGAGTTCATTCCTCTGTGAACTTTTCATAAAAAGCAGGAATTCTGAGACATGCCTTGTTGTATTCAAGTGTATGCTCTCACTTAGTAAATCAATATTAATCACTCAAGATGTTCACTAAATTTCACAATGCATGTTACAATTACAACCCCATCCTGAAACTGGGAAGTCATTGGATGCGGCAGACTCATAAAAACATGAATATTACACTTTTACACACTGACCAACAGATTAGCAGACACGTTTCAGGGACCATGTTTTTATGGCGGCTGGTGTGTTTTTAAAGCTAGCTTTGTGTTCTTCTTCAGCATGCCTGCTATTTCAGTACTGGCCTTTCAATGGGTTTAGTTGACCATGGAACTCTAAATCCAGACCACCATCTGTCCCGGGAGTTTAACTCCCCTCTACTTACGATCCCACCCACCTTATCTTCAGTGCAGGCCGTCTGATCGACCTCCTTCCTGTCCTACGTGAGCTATGAAGATGTCCTCTCAATGACTTTTCCGTCACTAACTCGGGTTTGTCTTACTGAGCCAAATGTTAAAAGGTTTTCAACTTCTATCTTTAATCATAAGAATGATGGTTTGGTAAGGATGCGACAATTCTTTTTTTTTGCCCCATTACTGACAGTAATGTCTGGGGTTAGGGTTTCAAATGATACCACGTTCTGATTCAGTGCCAGTGTTAAAAAAGCTATATGCCTGCACATGTGTAACTGACCAGAATCATTATTTTATTCGCAAGACTAAAACATTACTTTGAATTAATAAACCCAGAATGCACCAAATTCAGAATCAAGATTGTACAGTTACACAGGTTATCAGTTTAAACTTAAAATAGTCTGTCCTTGCAATGTTTAATTAATTGATATAATTTAGGTTGAATATATTCCACAAACAATAAGAGAATTATTGAATTCTGTTTTAACTACTTTTAGGCAACAATGTACCATTTTTTGAATTGGGGTTGCATAAAAACCTAAAATTGATTTTAACAGATGAGCCCTATCATTGTTCGTAACTCTTTTTTGAGTCAGAAGTTCTGTTTTTTGTACTGAGTCATTACTTGGCCTACATTCCCAGTGGTTTGAGCTTTTTCCTCCAGTCCCTTTAATACCCAATCCTAGTCCTTAGGGTGTTTCTCTGTATGTTGCCTATATTTTCAAAAGTCATAACCCTACAGGAAGAGTTACAGTAATCCCTACAACAAACTCCCTTCACTTGAGACTCTTAAGTCATCAGTGTATCTTTTGTGTGTCTGTTTTGATTAGACTGAAAGTATTACCTTGATTGCCTTTACCATGCATGGGGGTGGCAGTTTATGGAAGTTGTGTACATTTGCACAGATGTGTTTATATTTAAACATAGCAGATGACAGCATAAGCAGCATTTCTACATTCATTCAATTCATCAGACTGTATGAACATCAATCATGTGTTACTTTGCAGCAGGATTTCCTTTGTTCCATAAATATGCTCAGTGAGTCCATCTATTGGATTACGTCTTACCCGCTAGGTCCCACCCAATCCAACACTTAGCCAATTACCATCATCATCATCCTGTGAGTGCCACAGCCAATAGATTTACCCCCTCCTCTCCACAAAATACTCTGACACCTGACCTGTACCCTGGGCTTGACTAATTACTATTACTGGAGCAGGCAAGGATTTGTGGTCAATTATGAATGTTTTTCTGCTTGTGGAGAAGATGAGGATGTCTTATTTAATAAGGAAGTTGTTCATTTTTGCTTTGCATTGATGAATTTGATATATTTGTTTTGCAACAACAAACTTTAATGCACATTAAAAATAGTCTGGTAAGAGGTGAAAGTCTATTGATAGTAGAAGCCAACACATCTAGAATGATTTGCAGTTGCGTCAATGACTCACTATTGGCAACATCCCATTTGGCTGGGAAGCTTAATAGCCAATTAACCAGCAGTATCAAGCCTCACCAGTGTTACAGCATCGACCTGGAAGCCACCTAAACGTCACCACTGACACAAATACTGTAAATCTGACCCACTCAGCAGGTCAGGCCCATTCATTCATGTTTTCGTTGCCTTGGGTAAGAGAATCAATTCGTCTATGTTTGCAATTAATGTGTTTTTCAAATTATATGATTACCCCCCCCCAACATCTTGACTTCAAGATGAGAGAACCATAAGGGCAATCATGCTAACTTTTAGGACTCATTCTCTCTAAACTCTATGAACATCTCAAAAAAGAAAACTGTCCCTCCTAATCATATTCAAGAAAGCGACAAACAGAGCTGAATGAGAAATTTTCCAGTCTTTTAGAAGTAAAAGCTCTGATCTGTTATGCAACTTGTTGAAATGGGAATGCCGGACGGGAAAATGTAAAAAAAAAAAAAAAAAAAAAAATACACACACACACAGAAAATCCACCCTCAGCCCAAACAATGTCTTGGTGGCACGACTCAAATCTTAAGAGTGAAAGAGAGAGGAAAAGAGGAAGGGAGTTGTTCCTAGATAAATATCTGGTAATGGGTTATAATGATGCTTAATGACGGACAAGAGCTTCCTACTGAACACAAGGGAAGAGAGGAACAAACAAACAGTGACAACAATCTTTACAATTGTGTCGACCATGTTGTGAGGCCTCAGGTTGTGACGTATGTGATAAAGGTAACAGCACTTTGGGCCCCTGCTCACATTTCTGCACCCATTGTCCAGAGAGAAAGTCAGCTGCAGTTAAAGGCTTTTACTAAAAAACATAACGGATCAAAACAAAATCACATCTATGAATGAAAGGCCCTTCGCTTCACCCAGGTTTACACTGACATCTGAGCTCCTGATTCAACGCTGAGGTAAGCAATGCTGCACTTTTGATTCAAGTAAATTTTAGTTTTTCTAAAGATATTAATATTAACATTGTCTTGATTTTAAGTCCATCGTATTCTGATACACGTTATAATATTATATCCATCAGACTATTTGAAACTTGTGATTGGTTGTGGGGTCAGAAGACAGGCTCAGAGGCTTGGCTTTTTAGTTTGTAGCTTATATTACTTTTTTCACAATGGGCTGTTGTTTCTTGTATATTTGCATTGCTTTGTATCTTTTCTTGTTGTGTAAATCAACTTTTACCAAAGAAATGTCATTCATTAGTTAACATTTCTTGGTGCATGCGACTTTCATGAAGATTTCTAGGTTTTTAAAAGTGAAGAGGACAAAATCGACTGCACTCCCATTGTTAATAAAACCAAGGGCTTGCATGGCAGTTATCATGCAGTCTCTAATATTGTTAAGTTCAGAAAAAAAAACTTCAGTAAAATAAAATGACATAGTTTCAATATTTCACTTGGTGTTAATATCACATAGCAGCTTTTAATCTGGATTTTTTTTTAATGTTGCAGGAGTGAGAAAGAAGACGAAGCAGCATATAAAATCACTTTTATCTGACAAAGGAATTAAAACCAATCATGACAACCAAGATGGAAACACTTGATCCTTCAGCTCTGTCAGATGTTGCGTCTACTGTTACCTACGACCCTAAATCAGAGACTGTGACCTTACCAGGAGGGGTCGTCTCTTTGGCGGGCATCACTGTGATGACTGGGGGCGCAGAGCTGTCTTGCAGCTCCTGTATGCTGGCCTTTGGTTTTTGGGGAACTCTCATTGCCTTCAGCTGCGTCGCTGTTGGGCTGTGGGACCAGTCAAAGGGAGGAAACTCCCACTTACTGGTCTTGGGACTTGTGATTCTTACCCTCAGTTTCGTTGTGGTGGGAAGTGTGGTGGCATTTTACCTCCTGACGAAGAAAAAGAGAGAAATGACCAGAGAGGAGAGAGAAGACGGAAAAGAAGTTCTTGTTGAGAGCGGGAGGGTCATTAAAAAAGTCACAGTATGAAGAAGACTGAATTTATGATTACGAGTCTGCAAAAAAATTCTCAATGGATGGTTTTGTATATATCACACACACACACACACACACACACACACACACACACACACACACACACACACACACAGTCATACTAAGCAGGAAAAAAACCTATTTATTTACCTGTTTTCCAAGGGATGACAAAATATTCCCTCAATTTTATTTTACGTTTTACTGCACTGCATTTTATTAACAACCATCTACCTGCTTTGATAATCAAGACTGTATGAGCACCTTATATGTTAAGTGTTTGATGTTTGATGTATGTATCATGTAGATAATAATGTAATGTATGTAATAAATTGTGTATGTGTAAAATATACATGTTTTTGTGTTTGAGTGAGGGGGTGTGAAACCTGTAGGTTTGGACATATATGACTAGTTCACGGACCACTGGAAAGTTGAAATCTGACAATAATGCCTTTTATTACATGTCAGTGATTTTTTTTCTTCTTTCAAGTGAACATTGTTTTTAAACCCAGCGTGGAAAGTTCTGGGGCTAGATGGTAAAGATACATGATTTTTGACAAAACATTTAGGTCTGAAGCCCAAGAAGCCACCCAGTGGCTCAGCTCTGGTCTGGACCCAGGTAAGTGTGTCATTGGCGATAGGAAGAAGGTAAGAAAAGCAGGACAGGATCTTAAAGGGCAAAAATAGGTCAACAAAAGAGACACTCAATAGAAATCAAAGAGGACCAGAAAGAAGGAGAGAACTGTGTTTGTATCTCCATCTGCTGGAATTAAAACGTACTGTACTTCATCTAGTGACATTTTTCATCATGATTTACAGTAGACTACATGTTGTTTTTTACTGCCTCTTACTATGTGTCAAAGAAACTCCACCTATATCCACAGTTTTGATAGTGATTATTTTATAGCAAATGTTTTAATGTAATGAACACAAATGAAAGGTCTACATGAAAGCCTTATAATAAAAACCTTTGGCTGAGCCGTCTCCTTCACCTTCAAACCTGAATAACCTAACCTAACGTCCAAGCAGCGTTCAAACTGCAAACACTCTGAAAATTCTGATATTATTCTTATCACTTGGAGTTTACATGGGATAAAGAAAAGCAGCTTGTTCTCAGGTATGTTAAGTATTTCGACAGACAGGTATCCCTCTTGGTGGTGCATTACTCAGATCACCTGACAACCCACTGCAAACTCTTTGGTCACGTGTCAACGTTCAAGTTTCAGGAAACTTTTTTTCTCTTCTCCTGAAAACAAAACTACCCACGCCCCGCCTCTTCTTCCCGCCTATTGGTTATGGCTGACAATAGCAGCGCTCTGATTGGCTAGACTGGGGACATGTCTGCACACGTCAGAATCAAACAACACCCCCTTCTTTAAACTCGTTTATGTGTAATTGATATCGTCAGGGAAGAAAAAACGACTGGAATTTCAGTATTTTGGGGCAGTGAAATGAACGTTACGAAGGACTCTGGTCGATAAGGTGAGTTTTTTAAAAAACAGACACCAAACAGCGCGACGACACGGCAAGTTACAACTATGTAAACTTGCTGCCAAAGATCTCTCAAGGTGTCCACTGTCAGTCATGTTACTTATTTATACAGTAAGTCAATACAAGTGTGACAGTTTCAAAGGTTTTTGAGAAGCCTTAGCTTACCGAGGAGGCAAAGTAGCTTAATTATCGATCATTAGACTTGAAGCTGTTTTTAAGCTGTGTTTACATGTAACCGTTTGAACTTCTGTGTGCTATTTGTGGTGCTATTACACGCGCGCACAAACACACACACACACACACAC
>JAOWBC010001592.1:18600309-18621734 GCA_028566105.1 Hypoplectrus providencianus
CACGCACGCACGCACGCACAGACAGCCAGGGTTGGGTTTTGCTCCTACACGACACATTTAATAAACCTTATTCAAGATGCATATGTTTCCTTTCTTCTAAATGCGAAGGATAACCATATAAAGCCAAACATTAACATAAAAACATATATTAACTACATACAGTCTTTGAAATAAAGTGACACCCATTTATTAGACGTCTTGCCAAGTCTATACTGCCTGCAACTGTTGATTGTCTTTTATTTTCATCTCCTTATTGATTTACAGTTAATAATTCTGTAACTAGTAACTAGTTTTTACTAGTTTTCTATTAGACAGGCGAAGACAAAGTAAAGCAAGAAATCCTTTACATGATTCTGAAACTAGAGATTTTTTTTCTTGAAATTAGCTTTAAATGAATTAAATGATTAATTGTCTATCAAAGTGATTGCCACATTTTTTACTGAATGAATTAAACTCATGAACAACAATAACCTAACTTGTGATGGCCTTTGAAAATGTCACTTTAATCCAAATCCATCAGAGTATGAATGTGTGCACTCCTAACTAAGCATGAAAACAAGTGACTGATCTTATCTGATAGTGTAAAAACAACCATTGGAATTTAAATTTTATCCTTACTGAGCAGATCCCTTGTTTGTTGTTTTCTACTTTAGTCACAGATTATAAAGCCTAAATCCACATCGCCATATTCAACCTTTGAATATAGGCTCTTATTCGTCATAGTCTGTAGGGGGGTAATTAGCTGGAAAAAAGAAAAAAGTAACGCCTAATCTTGCACAATAATGTTGACTCTTCTGTTGTTATTAAACTTAGCTGCAGTGTATGAAATATTATCTTTGTATATAATTTTAATTTTCTGGTTTTCTTCCCCAGGATGGATTCTAAAACTCCCCCTGACATCAGATAAACTTCAGAATACAGAAAAGACTACAGAAGACTAGTTGAACGCAGTCTAAGATGATGCTGCCCATGTCAAAGACAAATGGAACATAAAGTTGTGAAAGATGGGTGGTGCTGGTGTCAGCAGAAATGTTAGAAAGCCAGATAAACTAGTTGTAGTAGTTGGTGAGGAAGTATAGTCAGGATAGCAACAAAATTGGCGTATAAGGTTGTAAAATTTTTCACCTTTGGTGTTGAGTTGGTAAAGAGTTCTTGCAGTTTATACTGCAAGTGAACATAAGCTGATGGAGTACAGTGAGAGAGTGCTGTGTGGCTCTGGGGAGATGGAGCTGGACCCCAACATCGTGAGTGAAGAGGCAGGAAAGCTGTATTCAGAGCTGCAGGTAAAGCTGCTCCTGAAATTATTTTTTCCACTCTGTGACATTTTTTGTCTTTGCTTGTATATGCCATGCTTTTCTGAATGGTTTCTAACTCTGCTGCTTTGCCCTATCACAGACAGTCATTGAGACCCATGGTGAAGGTGTGGTGGAGTCACTGGTACCCATATTTGTGTGGGTCCTGGAGGGGCTGGCCAGCTGCAAAGCCCAGCTGAGGGACAGGGAGGAGGAGGCGGAGAGAGAGAAGGCTGAGCGAGAAGAGCTGCTGGACAGATACCAAGCAGAGCGAGCACTCAGGAAGGAAAGTCAAGAGGTGGGCATTAATGGAGGTCTGAAAGTGTTAAAGCAGTGTGGAATATGATTTATGCATTTTCATTAGGTCTTTATAAAAGCTGTGACAGTAGGCAGTTATCTGTGCTCAGAGTTCCTGAAGCAGTTTTTTTTATTTAGAGGTACCTGGAGCTGGATGACCAAATTGAACAAGAGAGGAGAGCCATGAGGGGGAGGGAGCGGGAGAGGGAGCGGCGAGAGAGAGAACTAGAGAAGAAAGCAAGACAGCAAGCTGATCAATGTGAGTATTATAATATTAACAGTGACAAATGACACGTCAGCCATGGATTTCAAACTTGTGTTTTTTCCACATTTGTGTTGGTGTGTGGTCATAAAAAGCCAAATGTTGTGTTTTCCTGCAGTGGTGGCTTCAGAGGAGCAGAAAGCAAATCTGAACAGAGAACTAAGCACACTGAGACACACTCATAACAAGGTCAGATATAGCTGTTTCATCTCACCACAAAGAGTCTACTTAAACACCCTGTTACAGTATTTACTTGTTTTTTCTTGTTACTTTTTTTTTTTTTTTTTTTTTTTACATATCACAATGTTCTTCCTTTCCTTTAGCTGGCTCACACACATCGGGAACTTTTGGAAAAGAGGAAGGATTCTGAGAGGGATTCTCCATTAAGGTTATTTCAGCATCCTTTTTAATTTCTTTTTAAATGAGACTTTTTTTTTTAAAGGGTTAGCTCATATATAGTAATAGTATTTAGGAGTCATTTTCAAAATCTGATAGCAGCTGTTGGTAGGTGTTGTCACAGGCCATAATTCAGCAATGGTAAGAGTGCTGCAAGAAACAAGCACACATTGTTAATGTTTATTCAAGTGACTTTGTTTACTATGTATGTTCATGTTGCCTGTAGGAATCATGTGCGTCCCAAGAATGCTGAATTTCCATCTAACCAAGTCATGTCAGAAGTCGTAATGAATGAAAAGGTAAACATATTCCAGCTTTATTAAAACCTATTTGATACAGATTTTGGCAGAGAAGTAGCTGTTGTTTCTTCCTCTTTTTGCAGATGATTCAAAGACCACATTCACATTCTAGCCCCCTCTGTTTGGAAGATCTTGTAGCGAAGGAAGAAAAATCGTTTGACATTGCAGTAAAGCCGGCCGCAGACCAGTTCATCAATGACATCATAAGCTCCACTCCTGAGCTGAGGCAGTTTCATGGCACTGTGGATGCAAGGTAATAATCTGAAGTGTGTGTCAGGAGCATATTTCAGTGAAAAGTAAACCAGAGTTAGCTTTAGCTCATGTTCAATCAATTACTCTTTCATTTGCATCTCCATCAGCACCCTAGTTAGACCAAACGCCGAAGAGACTCAGAGAGGCGATTTGGAGAACAGTGTGGAAGACGAGCTGAAGGAGGTGGAGGAGAAGTACCGCAAAGTAGAAGAGGTGCAGGGAGGAGACATGCAGGAAAAATCCCAGGAGGAGGAGGAGGAGGAGGTGGAGGTGGAGGAGGATGATATCATGGAGTGGGAGCTGCGCAACAACGACTCTGTGTTCTCTGAACTGTCAGAGCTGAGTCGGGATTATGTGGAGAGTGTAGACCAAGGGGCCAGTGTCAGAGGTAAAGCGACACATTTATAGTCGTTTTTACAAAACATTGTTGATTTTCCTTCGCAATATTTACGTGTTTTCAGTGACATGGGTGCCATTTATGTAACTTCCTTGGAACCTGATTGCTACATACATACATACATTTTTACATTTTTATCTAGTCAAGTAATTGGATGGGATCCTCACACTCACAGGGCCAGGGGTCATAAGTGATGACTGTGAGGGATTACTTTTGTTTGAGGTTTTAATTAAAGGTTAAAAGCTGCCTAAGAATTTGCAATTCATAATTTTTCAGAAACAAACTCTATAACCAGCTTGTGTCATGTTATGTGCAGCATTGAAGCACAGATCACAAATATGACAGAAGGTTGTTTTTTTAATAATCTAGAAATTGTGAAAACCCAATTATTCATGACAAACATCCAGTGAAAATCATTTCATTCTTTTGTTTTTATAAAGCTTTACTTCCTTTTAATCTTGGGGTTTCATCACACCATGCCATGCAGTCATATTTTAAGAGAAAAAGGAATATCAGTTAGGCCTTCTGTGTATTTCTCTAGGTGTTCTCTGTTTGTTCAAGCCATTTAACACGTTTTTTTTCTGTGCAGGCAGTACAGACCAGTTTGAGGAGATTCTTTCTCAGTATGAGGAACTGAAAGTCACTCAGTGAGTCCTAAATTTATTTTCTCCGACCTTGTCATTACTAGACCGGAGTGCAGGGGATTTCCAAGCACTTGTGTTTTTTGTTTCATTACAAACAAATCAATAAGAGGACAAAATTACTCATACTTTGCTCAAATTTTGTTTGTCTTTTCAGTGAGTTAGTAGAAGCTGCCCGTAAGGCTTTGATATCTCGGGTAGTGGAGCTCACTGATGACCGTTCAGCTCTAAAACTTGAGGTGACCTCTCTTCGGGAAACAGTCTTAAGATTGGAGGGTCGGGTAAAGGAGAAAGAGGAGGAGGCTAAGAGGTGAACAAGATTGTTTTCCCACTTTCCCACTTTTTTTCCCAGTTTTATTTACCTTTTGAACAGAAAAAGCGTTTATTTTGAAGTTCTAGTATTTAATATATTTAAATACTAATACTTATACCTACTGCCTATCGATTATTTTTATAGACTTCGTAAAGAACTGGAGGAATGTCAGCCTGAGGATCCGGATGTAAGGAGACATTGTTATTTTGACATTTGTATTTATTGTATCATGCAGAAACAGAGCTCTGCATGAGTAAAGTTTCTTTTTAAAGCACAAATCTTTCCTTTAGGCCTCTCTGCCAACGTCCATGCGCAACTTCTCTCGTTCTGAAATGGCCCGTGTGGTCATGGAGAAGAACCAGTACAAGCAGCGTCTGTTTGAGCTGCAGGAGGCAGTGAGACGCAGTCAGACACTCAGGTAGCTTTTCCATTCAATCAACACAGTGTAATATACTGCAATATACTGTAATATGCTATTTTGTAAAGATTTAGTGTTTTCATTTAGGGCTGCACCTAACAATTATTTTCATTATCAATTAATTTGTAGATTAGCTTCTAGATACAGTCACTGATTTGTTTGGTCAACATAAATGCAGTTTCTAAATATCTAACTTGATTACTTTAAATGTCTTGTTTTGTCAGTCCGGAACCCAAAGCACCACAAAATTTCCATATTTAGGAGGCCTTGCTTGCCAAATTTCTCTCATGATTTTAAATATAGTTTGTTATTGATTAGTTAACTAATCTTTGCAGTGCAAGTTTCAGTAAAGAATTTACAATATGGTTAAAACAAGAACAGCTGTGTTTCAGGCTTTAAATGTCCAACCGGATTAAGTGTTGTTTGTTTTTCTCTATAGAGCAACAAAGGAGATGAGGTTAACGGAGGACAAAAGGTCAAGCGTTTGGTTAAAGTAAGTGTTTTTCTCATCATATAACAATGGACTTCCTACTTCTCTTTTCAACTAAAATTGCAGTGAAATTAATGTCTTAATATCAAAAACAGTGCAGCTTTGGATGGGAGCCTGGTCTTTCTTTGTGTATAAAGTGCTCAGTAAAACTGCCTCATGAGACTGATTGTATTGTTTTAACAGATAACTGATAAAGGGGAAAACATTAGAATATGAAGCAATATACCTTGTAAGAAAGAATGAGGAAATACAAAGATAAAGTTTGTCAGGTTGCCTTCTGTTGATTCAGCAACCTGTTGTCAATAAACAACACTTTCAGTTACAAATAACAAAAGAAGTGAGATGAGAAGATTTACATGAAGGTAAAAAAAATGCTAAAAAAAGGGCCTTCAGATTGCTGTAAAACATCCTGAGCAGTGTGACTGTTGCTGAGTTTGGCTGTATTCTGATTCAAACTAATGATATTTGTCATTCATGGACACAACACAGAATGATTAAACCAAATGTGTTCGCTGTCACTGCACATTTGATTCAAAGCTGTAGTGAGACGTTTTTTGGTCTTTATTTTTCATATTTAAGGTTCAACCGCTTGTTTGGCCTCACCAAGGGACCCCTAATGCCACATCCTTCTTCTGCGTTTGCCCTGCCAACTTCTCCATCACTCACTCGCTCTCCTCTGGAGTCTCCCCAACTACCGGCTGTCAGTCAAACTCCTGCTGAGTAAGCGAGTGTTTCACTCCTTCATATGCTCTCTTATTTTATTCTCATCATTTGCAAACAATCAACTCAAATCATTAAGAAAAGACTAATTCAGGCTGATTAACAGTAGAAGCATTCTCTCTAGATCTGCTTCTCCTGCTGCTCTCTCCCCTCGTGTCAGGAGGAGAGAACTCTACAAGGAAATCCGCTCGCACATTTGGGGATCACTTGGAAAGCGGCAGATCCATGGCTGGAGCACACCGCTGGCAAATACACAGGTAGTACAAACTACCTTTACATTTACAAACTAATTTCATGAATGAGTTGTGGGTATTATTTTGCATAAGGCATATGTACTGCAACTACACCAATGAATAACAAACTCAGGTGTACACATTCCCACAATCCTAACAATCTCCGTGTGCTCAACTGCGATCACTGTAGGAATCTCACGAACCTGTCCCAGAGCCTAAAGATGTGCCTGTCCTTCTGCAGCTCAGACTGCTGGATCAGAGAGACTCCACAGCTAAGGTGGGTCTTTTCAATGCAACCCTCTTGAATACATAAAGCCTGAGCAGATTTTATATAATTCCTTTGGTGCATTTAAATGTGAACTTGTGTTTTTTCCTCAGCTGAACTGTGCAGTAGCAGTCACACCTGAGGTCTCAGGAGAGGCATCTGTAAGTCTGTCATTATCCTGGTGAAATAACTACTGTAGTCATACTCTAATCACCATGTACGCTGCCTTCCAAGCATCACTAACATAGACTCGTTGTTTCATGCCACTCCATATCCGTCCTTCTCTGCCAGTGTTCTGTGTGGGTAGTTTCTGGCCCTGCGTCCTGCAGTGATATTACAGTGATTGATCCAGCACGGTCCAACACAATGTTGGATCAGTTCAGCCTCCCTCCCACAGCTCCTGCCCTCTGCATCTGTGCTGTGCCTCCCATAGGTCAGTGCCAGCACATTGGCTGCAGCAGCGGCCTACAGACAACTTATCTCAAGTATTCTGTACTCGTGTTACGCCTCATAGCATGCTGATAACTGGAAACACTTGGAAATCAAAACTGCTGATTTGTTTCCGTTCTGTTCGTGTTTTGTCAGGTGACACTGCGGGAACTGTGTGGATTGGAACTCAGGAAGGAAGGTAGTGTGCGCTGAATAAACAGCTCACTCTAACACATGGAAGTCTCTGAGTTAGATGCCTGTTAGCAAAACACACTGACTCTTCTTTCTTTGCAGTATTCTGGTACATTCAGCCTCTGCTGGCAGGAGGCGCTGTCTGCAGTCTGTATCTCTCTTAGAAGGAGTTCATTCGCTCACGTAAGATCTATCCACTATGTTTGAAACATAGATTGATTCATATTTAAAGCAGCAACAAAGAACCTTAATTTCTGTGTTGATTTTGGTTGCCCCCTAGGACAAAACTGGAAGTTTTTCTAGGATCTTGTTTCCTAAAAAAGTTTCCTGCATTTGTCAAGGAAGTGAAACAGATTTCAAAGGAGCAGTGTGTACGATTTAGGGGGATGAGTTGGCAGAAATAGAAGATAACATTCATAATTATTTTTATGTACAGTCACCTGTTGTGTTTTTGTTAGTTTAAGCCCTTTATATCTACACAAGGAACAAGGATTTTTCATTTAGCTTGCAATGTTGCATGCCATGTTTCTGCATTAGTCGTCAATAGACAAACCATAAACTGGCTCTAGACAGGGACTTTTCCCTTTTAAGTCAGTTGAAAGCTGGTGCAGGCATTTCTACACACTTGGAAGGCTAGTCTTTAGCTTGTTTTTTTGTTCTCGGTCAGTTCTTTACTTTTTGTCTTTGCTGCCTCATTAATGGTGTTAACGGCAAAAAAAACTATTGATTGTAAAATCTTCTCCAGCTTTATTTTAACCTCCTAACAACCTATTCAGTGCCAGATTTTCCTGGGAAAATGTAAACAAAGGCTCTTCCATCAGCGTGCTATAAATTATTTTGCCTGATTATACCTGGAGGCAGGCTTAAAAATAACTGTATAGAAATAGCCAATCTTCTCATTAATGGTGGGTTATTAGCCTGCTAAGGAAATATATCAGTAATATCAGTATCAGTAATGTGAGTTATCTTCATGTCTTCATGAAGAAATCTTTATAAATAAGCTTCTTTTTGTCAATTTAATCCAACAGGTTTTCCCAGGGTCAAGTCATAGCCGGTTTAGCTGATGGGACTTTAGCATTTTTCTCACATAGTTCAGGTAACATCTTTCTGTTTCCTTTTTATATTAAATCTGACTGTCGCAGTTAATCTATCTCTCCATTTGCATCCGTAAATAATAAAGCATTAAGCGGTGTGATCGACAGGTGGCTGGAATCTACAGTCACACTCGGTGATGCCTCTTGGATCGACTCCCCTGCAGCCCATTCGCTGCTGCCTCGCTAAGGGTGGCCGCTTGTGGGTGGGATACTGGAACAGAGTGCATGTAGTTGACGTTGACAGCAAGAAGGTTGAGGTAAGTAATACTGAAGGTGCCAACATTGTGTCTCATGTTAACAGTGTCTTCGAACTCATCATCATTATTCCTGACCTGACTTTACAGCAAACCTTCTCAGTCTCTGAACGCAGCGAGCAGCAGGTTCGTTTCCTCTGTGCTGGTGGAAGTGGAGTTTGGGCGTCTTGTCGACTCGACCCAATCCTCCGACTGTTTGACTGGTCAACAGGACGACCGCTACAGGAAGTTGATTTTGCTGCTCTGGTCACCAAAACATTAGGTGCTAATAAACAATTAAATGTAAAATGTAAAAATAATACATTCATCAATAGTTGGGAATATACAGCTCTTCACACCACTGTTAGCCGCCAGCTGCACATATTCAAATCTACTTGATCATACTTTGTTTTGTTTCCCCAAGCTCAATTTTCATTCAAGAAAAACATGTTTTAAAAGCCTGTGTGGTTTTAAGTTCCTCTTTGGACATGTGGCAGCAGTTTAGATTCAGACTGACAAAAGGTTCTTTTCTGCCCTTGTGATAAAATGATGATGAATGATGATGAAATGATCGTTTTTGAAGCTTTCTTAAAAAAATAATTACAAATTTACCATTGCAAAACAATAACTAAGTATCATAAATTTAGTTTCTTTAAGTAATGACTTAATCATGAAAAATATGTATTTAGGAATAATGAGTTTTTATTACAGAATAATGAGACACTTTCCCTACACTATGAGTTAAGGTTCACATTCTGCATAACAAAGTCATTATTTTGAAAAAAATACTCTGATTGTAATGACTTTAAGTTCTCTTCTTATTTTATTTTTTATTTTTTATTCTTACTGGCAGAAATGGACTTCCATCCATAGTTTTATGTCAGATAAGCATCCTTGAGTTCAGATTCCTCCCTGCAGCTCCGCTGACAGGCTTGTGTCTCCCTCTGTAGGCCAAGCCTTCCACACACTTGCACCGCTCCAAATCTCGTCTCTCTCAGTCATCTCTGGCCGGCTGTGGGTGGGCACAGGAGGTGGCGCCATTTTCTCCGTCCCGTTATCAATAAGTGAGTTTTATTTAGCCTGAAAGTTCATCCATATGCAGTCATAAATGTGCTTTTCCTTGGATTTAATATCATAATGACTTTCTGCAGCATCAGAGGATGTTTCCATCCCATATTGCTCCATTTCATCAGCCCAGCTGTGTTACCATGGACATAGACAGACTGTCAGGTTCATCATTGCTGCACCGGGTAAGAATCTAATGTGAAATCTGTAATTTGAAACCAAAATATTGCTTTTTTTTTTAAATAAAAAAATGTTCATACTTTCACAAACACTGTAAGGTGGGGATTTAGTCAATAGTAATATAAATTGTACTGTGGTTGATTTTAATCAGATAACTTATACTGCCATAGCACATGATTGAGATTTCTGCTACTTATAAACACAAAAATCTAAACTCTAACTTAAATTCAAGTCTACTGACATTTCTTTTCAATTAACTAGATTTAGTTGATTTCTCTGTCATTTTTGTGTCTTTCTAACTTTTCTTACTATGTGCAGTGTTATTCTCATTTTCTTCTCTTAACTGGGGACAGTTTAGCCTGATGGACCAAAAGAACTCGAAGTTTTGTTTTTTTTGCCACAGCTAATGTTGCTAGCTGTGGCAATAAGCTTCATTAGTGCATTTATATGCTTTGACTTGGTCCTCCAGATTTAGAACTAACGACAAACTGTCTCTTATATGTCGCTGCCCTCTGATATTCAAAAATAGCAAACCGTAAAATGCCATAGCTGACCAAACCAAATGGAGTATTTAGCAAAGCTGTGTAATTAACATTTTCAACAACTTGTTCATTCAGAAGGATCCTTTTGATTGCACTTGTCTTCAAGTGACGTCTTTGTCCCACAGGTTGTTTGATGGTCTCTCCAGGCACCAGCACAGTCACTACCTCTCAGCTCATCCTCAGTGGAGGAGAGGGCTACATCAACTTCAGAATTGGTGAGTTGAGGACAAATATAATTTTTGTGTATAATTGTATTAAACTGTGATGTATTGAAGCAGCGCTTTCTACTGAATGTTAATTTATTTATAATGTAGTAAATGATTATGTTTAGAAAATGCCTAACTGAGCTGCCCAATTTTTCAGGAGACGATGCAAATGAGGGATCCGATGAGTTGTCCCAGGGCACACCTCAACGGTCCGAACGCAGTCACATGATCATCTGGCAGAATCCCACCCCCTCTGTGCCCAGCCCCTCCCTCTGACCCTGATCATCTCATAGTTCTGCCTGTTTCGAAAACAACAAAGACACAAACTGCACACCAGGGAAGCTAGAGACAACTTTTGAAATGGTGCTTTCATGGAACTGAATTAAACCAGTGTCTCTATGTGGCAGTAATAAATGTTTCCTATAGAAAGTATATACAGTATATAGAATATGATACGTGCTGTTTTACCCTCGTTTACCTCATTTTATACATTTGTCCTTCGACTGGATTGTTCTGATGGATGCCTTACTCTGTGCCTTCATCTCGTTTTATTTAATTTCGGTTAAACTGGTCAGTAATTCTGCTTCCTAATTATAAATAGCACGTTTATACTTTTGTACTTACATCCAGTTTCCCTGTCCGACATACAGCTTTCTGACACATTTTTTACCAGCCCACGCAGAGCTGTCATTCACATCTTCATTCCACTGAGGAGGCACTGGGTCTTTCTTTCCTGTATCTGTTGATCATAACGTTTAATGTAATGATGTGGCCTCTCTTGAAGCTGCTGTGTACATAATTTGTTGTTGACTGTGAACTGAAAACAGGTAATCTTTTCTCAGCAGTAAGACAATCAGACATCTCTTTCCTGCCGCTGCACTGAGATTGGGAATACTTTCTTTTGATTGTAATGTGTTTGTTTTCTGCAACTTAATTTCAAATTCTACCCCTCCACTTTACATATGATGTAACTACAAACTGCACATTTTAAATGTGTCTGTATGAAAATATGTAATATCCCCTCTTCAAATTAACAATTGAGTACTTGTCCTTAAGAATTATTTATTTTTGCAATCAGTTCTTTAGTTATTGTCTTAATTTGTTTTATTTGATTTCAGTCTATCTTATGTAAAATAAGGGAGATGCATTCTTTCAAGTGTCCTATGCAGTATTTATGTGCAATCACAAGTTTGTGCAGCTTTATTGATGTCAAAGCATCTCCTTTTCAAGTAAGACAAGTAGACTTGATTATTCATTTTGACTCAACCTTGTGCAAACCTGAGTATTGTCATTAAATATGTCTTCTAAGGTTAATGTAGTAGCTTTCTATCTGAGTTTGTTTTTGTAATCTGGTGCATCAACACAACACAGACAGTTAAGTCAACAGATGAATAGATAAATCCAGTGGGAATCGACAATAAAGTAGCACAACCATTTTTAATGTATATACATTGTACATTATAATGTTTAATACATTATAATGCTTATTACATTACCGACATTTTGAATTAGTCCACACACTACTTCTTAAGAAGAGAGGATACAAATTATTTCAATTTTACTTATGACACACAACATATTTTTTCCCAGGTGAACAAGGTGTCTATTGACTCCACAAAAGAAGTGTTTGTTAGGAGAACGACAACCAGCAGTGACACTCCTCTGCCTGAAGCACATTGGCTTGCTGCCTGTTAGGGACAGGCCCTCATGTAACAGTCTTAAATCTGTCAGTTAGCCTTCAACTTTGGGCTCCTCTTCCTATGTTGGGCTGCTATGAGTCCTGGGAAGTCGTATCCTGCGGCTCAGAGAGCGGGCAAGGCGGTCCACAGCTACACCAACAGTTCCCCCCAACTCTTTTTTGGAGGTCAGACCTTCAATATTCCCACTGTACCACATGACCCAGCCAGCCAGGGAAAATAGCACCAGCAAAGCTCCTGTGTACACCAGCAAATCTCCAAAGTCTCGACCTTGGATCTCTAGTGGAGCGAAGACCCCCAGCAGCAGAGATATCACACCCAGCAGGTCCATGAGCACGGCAAACACCAGGGCCAGCTTACAGTGGGACAAGCCGTCATATTTGGGTGCCATGGCTGAACTGAAAGAGAGTGTTTTGTGTAAATGTGACCTTGTCTTTAGCCCTGTTAAGTTTAATAATCATGATATTCTTAAAAAAAAAAAAAAAAAAAAGTGAATAATACAGAGGTGGGATAAGATTTTTCACTTCATAAAAGCAGAAAAACCACATATCTGTTGCAAGTAAAAGTCCTGGATTCAAGGTTGCACTCAAGTAAAACTAAAAAAGTATTTGCATCAACATATACTGCAGCATTGCCCATTGCAGAATATTATATATTATATTGCTGAATTCAAATTATTGAAGCCTGTGTTCACTGGAGCTGGTAAAAACAGATCGTATTTCAATAATTATGTATTGCAGTGTATCTTAATCCATAATAAGCGTTTTTTTATTTATATTAGAAATGTACAAATTAACCAAACAAAAGGTAGAGGGATAAAGTAGAATAAAATAAAACACATAAGTTCAAATGTCAACAAAATCAGATATAAACGCAACTGAGCTTTAGCCCTATACACCACACAAGTGTTTTTGAAATAAAAAAGCAACCTGAAAAAGTACATCTACAATTTATAATCAGCTTCTGGTTTCCCACACCGGCCTTACTTACTGTCAAAACAGGTGCCACACCTGTGCGGCACGTTACAACAGAGTTTTCTTAAATACAAAACAAAAAAACAGCACCAGCGTTTACACCAGTACCATTATATTTATAGACAAAACGAAATCTCAAACTTACCGTTATGTTTTCAGTTTGCAGACTCTATAAAATCAACCGTGATTACATAAAGAGTTGTAAGTTTTGGCTCTTCCCCGATCGACTCAACAGTCAGAACTGAAACCTGACACCCACCCACCTGCTCTACCTGTCCTGTACTGTCAACACTGAGAGGAACTGTTGGTGCACATCTCAGCACAGAATTCAGATAAAAACTAAACGTTATTCATCACTCACATAAGAAAACTTTTAGTGGACATTTAGCCTTAGTGCCTTTAAAATATAATAATCTTTACAAAAAAAGAGGCATCTGCAGGACTTTTTTTTATCTTAACCTTTACGAAAGACGGGAATTAGTCTTATTACATCCCGGAAATGACGCATGAGCGCGTTGAAAAAATAAAAGTGCAGTAATTGTTATTGTTAGCTTGTTAGCTAGCAGGCGAACTGGTGAATGGAGATATGACAGAGTAATAACGTCTTATTACATGTGCACGATTAAGTTATTACAAACGTAAAGTGGTATGTACCAATTTCTGCACAATATATCGGTAGCGTGCAATTGTAGTAATGTCTGAAGGACTGGATTAAACACTCAAGTGTTCAGAAAGGATGTCATTGTAATTTTATATTCGCAGCTAAAATCTTGCTAACGTTAAGCCAGGCTAACGTAGAGCTGAGCTAACTGTAATGTTGGCGTAAGCATCCATATTGTGAGCACATTACCCGGACGCTTCAAACTTATATTTGTGTAACACGTCCAGTTTAACTGTTTCACTTTATACGCATATGATAAGATTGGTTTATAATAAAACTAGCTTATATTTGCTGGATGTCAGACCCTACATAAAATACGACAGAACACTGTAACGATTCCCTCCGTAAATAATGGTGAGCAGAAGCACTGTGGTTTTTTTTTGTGAAATAACAGGAAGAAAATGAAAGAAATGACTTTTCTATGAAACCATAAACTAATCAAACATTATTCACGTTGTCTGGTGTTTGAGATGGAGGACGGTAACAGGACTGATGCTGCTTCCACATCAAAGAGCCATGCAGGCTCACTTCACCTGCAGAGTAAGCCTGTATAAGCTGCATCTAAATGTGATTTTAAAGGTTTCTTTAGGTCAGGTTTTTGATTAATATTGTGCATATTTCCTCTTGCGCAGCTCCAAAAAATGAGGACGCCTATGATATTTCCATACCCTATGAGGAGAGCAACTTTGAGCAGCAGGGATTTTTTAACCAGAGTGATCAAAATTTTGATGGTGAATGTCAAATAGTAATATAGTATTCCCTTTTATCTGTACATCAATTTTATTCTTCACTTGAAGATCCCTAATACACAATCCCAAACAATCCTGCCTTTCCTCCTCAGAGTCGCCCCCGTCTGCTGGCCCTTCTCAAGTAAACAACTCATACATGGTGATCACCAACCTGCGGACCCAGCTACAGATCTCTCTGGAGAAAAACTCTTGGCTGCAGAAAAGAATTGAGGACTTGGAAGAGGAGAGGGACTTCCTCCGTTGCCAGCTGGACCGCTTCATCTTCTCCACAAAGAGCCAGGGACAGGAGCAAAGTCAGAGCCAGTACAGTAACGGTGAGGACAGGGGACAGGTGGGAGATGATGATAACCTGTCCTGCAAGAATTTGAATAGAAGTTGATTAAAAAAGAACTTTTGTCTCAAAGGATGGAAAACTGATTTTTCTTCTTGTTATTTGTGTTTTTGCAGGTTATGAATCCAGACGATTTAACTGGAGGGCAAGAAGAGAAGAGGATCGTCCTGTTGGTAAAAACAGATATTTATGCACTTCACTGCTAAATAAAAATAGTTTTGGTATATTGTGTTTAAAGTGTCAGTTCACCCCAAAATTAAAAATATATGTTGGTTTTCTTCTTACCTGCAGTGTTATTTATCAACAGAATCTTCTGGTGTGATTGCTGGCTGTTGGGATATGTTGGCTGTAGAGCTGACTGCCTTCCCTTGAGTAAAATAAAAGTAGATGGCATTTGCTTCCTGTACTCAAAGTGCAAAAAGATACATTTGAAACACTGTTTTTTATCCAGAAATCCTGAGCCAATTACTCAAGATAATCCACATAGGAGCAGTTTTCTTTCTTATTATTATTCCTAAAATTGTACAAGTGACCTGGGTGAGTGACTTTCTCAAAAGTATTTTTTGACACTTTTAGGACAACATATGAAGTGTTTTTTTATATTCAAGTGAAAGCAGACATCTCTATGGTCAGTATCTACAACACTGGGAAACTCACACCAAACAAATCTGCTAAATAACACTATAGGAAAGAGCACCCAGGTAGATGTTGTATAATCATGGTTTACTATGGATATGTATTCCACCATAGATCTCTGCAGATTCCTAATTATTATATCTTTCTTTTCTCCATAGAGCAACAGAAGACGGACTCTCAGCATTTCCCCTCACGTCAGTTTATCCAGCGAAGGCCTGGTCCTCCAACCATGGTGCCATCCAAAAACCATGTCTCCAGTCCTTTAACTAATCAGCTCGCTTCTATAAATGCTTTGTTCAACTCCACACAATCCCAGGCCCTTTTGCAAGGCCATAGCCATAATAATCCCAGTACCACAACCAGCAGCGGCACCAGCAGCAACAGCAACAGTGCTACACGGTCATCCCTGAATGAAATGAGTGGACATAGCAACATAGGTCCAGGTAAAACAAGTGGTGCAACGTTTCCCATCACATGAATGAATGAATGAATGAATGAATCCCATCACCTTAACTGAAAATGTTGCCTGTGGCTTTTGTCTGTTGGGTTTTTCTGATGTTTTTTTCTTTCTTTGTGTTGTCAAAAGATTCACTTTCACTCTTGGGAGAATCTGATGAGTACTTGGAGCAGGACGGCTACCTTGAGGAGGAGGAAATGATATCAGGGGAAGATGTAATGCAAGATGCCATTAACAGCAATAGACCCCAATTAAAGAGAAGACGGGTGTTCAGAGCCCCTAGAGAGCGGCAGAGAGGTATGGGAAGGAGCTAAACAATGCAAACGCATGAAAACACAACATAAAGGTTGGCCCTGTCCCCTGGCTCAACATCACCTTTTTAGCCATTGAGTTAATAGATCTTCAGTCTGTCTAGTTCATAGGCATAATATTTATTTCCAGATAATTCCATAGAATTTAAATAAGTTTCTGTTTTAGAGGATGGAGAGCAGGTGCTCTGCAGACAACAACATGGCCACATTTGGAATGGGTGATGATCAGAATCAGAAATACTTTACTTTTGTCCCAGTTGCTGCTGTGTACAAAATAGATAATTAATCAAATAAAGATGAAAAGCATGCTGTTCTAAATATACACCAATATAAAATTCAAATAATGTTGCAAGTCCAAACTGGAGACATGAGCAAATGGAAAAAATGGATATAAGGAAATATGGAAATACATTTGAAGTAAGTAGAGATACATACAAATATGTAACAGTGTAAGTGACAAACTGAGTTATTGCACAGGGTTTCTACAGAAAGTCTTTAAAACAAAGATTATTATTTTAAATAAATAAGTTTTGAATTATGTGGTCATAGCTGCTGACAGATGAATGAGTCTATTATCTCAGTGCGGTGTCTGACACTATGGGGAGACATTGAAAGTTTGATAGCCACAGGCATAAATGACTTCCTGTGCAGTCTGTGGTGCATCTTGATCAGTCTTGTCCTGAAAGTGCTGTTGAGGATTAATTCTGTATAATCTATATGTTTATTTTCGGAGAATCCTCCTCATTGTGCATTTAATAATAGGCTGCCATAACACTGCTGTCGCTAAGTTCCCTGTCTATTCATTCTGCAGTAAAAGATGCTGCGGGAGTGCTGTTTCGCTACAAGAAGATCCTGCTTACATACCAGCGACTGAAAAACATGTCGAAAGCCTTCCAAATCCACGGTGTGGACCGCAACACTGTGGCTTCCACCACACCCATTGCTGAGCTACTGCTAGTGGCACCGGAGAAGGTGGCAGAGGTGGGTGAGTTTGACCCATCGAAGGAGAAGCTGCTGGACTACGCCCGGCGCTGCTACACTGCCCTGGATGAGGAAACATTAAGCAGGGTGCAGGCCCTGAAGAAGAATAACCTGCTCCTGCCCATCTCCTACAGGTTTAGACACTAAGGACAGAAAGACAGAGGAATGGGACATCTGCCTGGAAAACAGTGGAGTTGCTAATTAAGTGTTGAGAGAGGAGGCAGTTGCACTTTGAGCACCGAGATATTCAGAGGCGTCCTGGATGTGGCCATGTAAACTGCGGCTGAGATCCTCTGCTTTTCAGCCGAATAAACTTTTCACATCTACCACTTATAATCAATATGATGTCAGTTTGCTGGACTAATTATCACCATTGTTCCAGTAATATTGAGAATAGGGGAGTGCCTGTTATGACTGAAAAGGGAAAAATCATGGTTGTCTTTGCTCAAAGAGCAAAAACCGTATGTCTGTGTAATTCAGAATCTGCGAACAAGAGAGTATCTTCAATATTGGGATCAATTCGGGGATTGCTTTGATAAATGGAACTAACTTAACTCGTGAATTTTTCATCCCCAGCATCGGCAGACATACACAGGCTTTTTACTTTCCTGAAATTTGGATCAGCTTGTGGCCAGTAGTTCATTAACTGGTTGTCCAGATCATTTCATTTCTTGACTATCTAAAGGATATAGAAGCTATTTTTATCACTTTATTTTGTGTGCACAATCCTATATGGTAGCTTTCACAATCACAATGTTTTTATGTTAAAAGTATTTTGCACTACAGAATAGGAGAATTATTCTGTACTTTTAAGAAATTGCCATAATTTCTTTTTTTTTTTTTTTACATTGCACTTTTTGTCTTTGTTATATTATTTTCAGCATTGTCATTATATCTTCAACCTTTTTTTTTACTTGCCTTAATGTAATTATTGTAATTTCCTCCCAGAGACATGCAGGCATATTGGGCAAACATAACTAACTGAAAACTTACGAAGAAATAATAATTTCATGCCTTTTTTCCTTTTCATTTCTTTTGGTTTAAAGAAGGGGAGAATAGAAAGACACAGGAGCAAACAGATACTGCAACATAGACAAATGCTGTGGTGTAGATGCATTTTTGACAACAGCATACTTCTGGCAACAAGAACCTCTTGTTTTCAATGACAGCCATAAATATATTGCTGGTATTTTATGTGTTTGACTCATAATAACACCTGTTGGTCTTTGACCCAGGTTTGACAACAACACTCAGTTGTTCCACTAAAGGTTGTACCAACCTTTTTTTTGTAAATGATCTGCACCAAAATACAGTAAGCACCACTTCTTACTCTTCTGGTATTGCTGAAATGCTTTTGTGACAATAATACATTTTGTAAAACGGTACAGTGTTTACTTTACAAGCTATTTGTAACTTTGTGTAACTTCTGGTTCTGTGCGGAAAAACTTTGGGCATTAATCACACTACAATTTACGGTATGAGTTACAGAATCAGTAAAAGCAACTGGTTTCCTCAATGCTCCACTACAAAATGCATGTGTAAAGAGTTCCCTGGTGCTCTTGCCAAAATTCTTGCTTTTCAAAGCAGCAGACATGTTGATAACATTGTACAATAATGTGTGGTGTTTATACCGTTACAGTGAAATTATGAGATCTCTTATATTAAAACCGATCAGGTAAGAGTGGTATACAGTGACTCCTGACTTTTCCTAAAACAAAACTGATGGTCCTCCAACCTTGTTGTTAATGTTATGTCATTTTCCCTGTGGGATTGACAACTATCAAAACAAGCACTGGAAAACAGACATTGCAAGATTATCTATCTGCTCATTTGTATATTTCATGTGTATCTCTATTGAGTTAAATGTGTATCTCACTGGAAAAAATACTACCATTTACCAAATTTATACCAAGACACTGAAGTCATTAAGGGTTTTCCACATATACTGGTCAATATGTATTCAATTACACAACAAAAATGTAATTAGAATGGTTATCCATGGCATATCCATGTTTTTGACATAGAGTTAATAAATATCTTTTTTTTTTTTCTTTTTGACATATTTAGCTTGCGGTTAAGAATTTCCGTAGATCTGAACACAACAACAGCTAATAGCCTACTATTTTTTTTTTAAATGTATTTATTACATACTAACATATTTGTTCAAGGCTCCAAATCCTGACATGAAATTTATGACCTGCAAAATAAAGCGTTGACTCAAGTGTAAGAAACACAACCTGAACAGTGAAAAAAAAAAAGATTAACAAAGGGAAGAGTGGGAGATCTCCTGTGTGACCCTGAAGGATGCTCTGGGGCGTCTTTTTCACACACCGGAAACCTGTCATTCATCAACTTCCGGTGTCACGGGGTACCTGGGAGACGGAGCAAAAAAGCGGGCATAGCGAAATCTTAATTGTTTTCGCTCGCCTTTAAACAATTAAAAGCGTAGGCATTTGACGTTTATCGTCAAACAACCGCGCCGTGTGGATCAGTGACCTTCTGGGATTTACATTTGGCTTCGAAAAGAGTCTCATTCATTCGTCATTCGCATAGCTAGCAGGCTAACGAGCAGTAGGCCTTTTTTCTGGACTTTGCTACAAGCTAGTTAGCTAACATTAGCAGGCTAACCCATGCGAACACGTTTTCTTTCTCAACGATTCTGTGTGTTGCGTTGTAAATACATACCACACCGCTGATGTGTGTGCTGGTTAGTGACTCTTGGTAGTTCTGTGTACAAATAGGCTGCAAGTTGAAGCGAAGTTATTCGAGCTCCATCGACGAGGCGCTTGCTTTATATAAAGTGTTGTTCACTTTGTTGCTAGCTTAAGCTAGCCACCGCCAACTGAACAACGCAGTCGCTGAAAGCGTAGCAGCACTTCAACACAGAGATGTCGGACTTCGACGAATTTGAAAGACAGCTTTCTGAAAACAAACAAGGTAAATTAACAGGATGCACTTATGAAACTGAAAACGACAGTGGCACGTTTGATTGTGGCTGCCGCCATCATCTAAGCGAAACGTGGATATGTCTATTTACTGGAACATTGTAAGCTAGTTTATTAGCCCACACCTTTGCATCTTTTAAGGCGTGATGTTGTAATAATGTTGGCCGTAACATGATAATCCCGAATAGATTATGTGGTTTATGTCAAGAAACATCAGACTAGATTAATCCAAATATCGGCAGCTGGCTAAATTACGGAAAGATAACTTGCATTGTTTCTGTAAGGCAGGGCCAGTCTATATCATGGTAGCCCTGCTGCCTGTACCAACTGAGTGAATTGCTGGTCAGCTAGCATTTACTCCTTGCAGCTGTTGAGTCCACGGAACCATTTCAGTGCTATTTGCCTATTATCGCCTTCAGTTTATCACACCCAACCGTCAACAATAATAGCACCAACAATAGTTACCACCCTTATCCCGCATTAAGCTCTTAAACCCAGAGTTACATTAACACGCAATACAATGCTCTTGGGTTACGTTAGTTTATGAACATGCCAAAATTGTATGTTTTGAAACTTGAACATAACGCTTGAACTATCGTATCTTTTTGTGTATTTTCTATTCTTAACCAAAAGGATACACGGTAACAATTGGTAACTATTCAGCCTACTACTGCCACTTCTTTTTTACTTGACAGCATACTTAGTGTTTTTGCTCAATGCCTTATTTCCATCTAAAGTCAAGTATTACCACAGTCTTGACAAAAATGCTATAAATACTCAAATTCTTTCTTTTGCCCCACTGTCTAGCTTTTAATTATTTTTTTGAATACTGGTCTCTGAGTTAATAAGCACTTAATTCCTGCAGCTGAGAGGGATAAAGAGAACCGCCACCACCGCCGGTCCTCCTCCCGCAGCCGCAGCAGAGAGAGAAAAAGGAGGAGCAGAGACAGGGATAGAAGGAGCAGGGACCGCCGTGGGGACAGTAAGGAGCGCAGACACAGACGCAGGTGAGATCCTTTTACACATGTACATTGGACCAAGAAGGCTGTGAAAGCCAGTGTCACAACATCATGTATTCCGCCTACTGGACTTGCAGTTCATGTAATTCTCTGTGAATACAAATAAGGTCTTTCAGTCAAACATTTACCACAAATAAGAACAGGATTTGACTATACTCTTATAAAGAACCCATGTATTAATATCCGTGCTACTTATACAGATTTACACAAGCATGCGCACACTCTCTACAGCTCGCTCTGTTGGCTGGTCAGTTGCTTGGTCAGGTGGTAGCCCACAATAATTTCCCTACCCTTTGGCAGCCACAGTTTTTACCCTAAGAGGCTGAAATTTGGCATCAGATTTTAGTGTGTGTGTGTGTGTGTGTGTGTGAGTGTGTGTGTGCGCCCAAGCACATGCTTTAAGGCCTGGTAATTTGCACTTGTTGTATAGCGCCATCATGCTGTGTGT
>JAOWBC010001592.1:18621834-18634189 GCA_028566105.1 Hypoplectrus providencianus
GTGTGTGTGTGCGCCCAAGCACATGCTTTAAGGCCTGGTAATTTGCACTTGTTGTATAGCGCCATCATGCTGTGTGTACACCTACATGTGTTTTTGCCACACCAGCATATTGTCTTCTTTTCACCTTTGAATTGGCATCTAACCAAGCACATGCTGTATTGTGGGTGTTTGCAAATGTAAACAAATTAAAGCCTCATCCTTCAGGCCCACTGGTTGCCATTCTAAATTTTAAGGTGCTGATCTTTTCTCAGTTACATGGGCAGACACGATTCTGGGCAACAGAAAAATTTCAAAAGATTGACAGGTGCCATGCAGCAATTTATGACTGCAAAACTCACTTTGTCAGTTTCCAATGAAAATTGACTACACTTTAACTTATGACACATTGTTTTTTCTCTAGTACATTGACTTTCAAGCAGTCTATTTTGGATTATGTTATTTTTATGCTGTCTATCCCTAAGCCCTTTGTCGCAGGTGCTAATGACATTGTAGTAATTTTGCCCCAAGCTTATGGGACAAACATTTGAATAAACACAACAGCAGCAGCAGCTGCTGCAGCATCATATATTGACAATATTTTAACAACAAAAATCAAGACTAAGACATAAATGCTTTTATCAAGCACTTCAGATCTTTCCCAGAATCTTATATCACACAGACTGGTATTTATAGAATTCAATGAAAAGATTTGCTTTGTAATTTTTGATTATTTGCATATTCCCTCTGTGGTGTCACGTTATATCTGATGTCCTTGATACACACATTATGTGTGTGATTGTCTCATGATAAATTTAAGCTGCACTGTGTGATAGAATCTGTTTAGGCCTGTCACTGTGGGAACATTTTCATTTGGGTGCATGTTCTTCCATAACACTGCCAAACTGGTGATAACCACCTACCAATGTCACAATCCTGTTTGTTCTCAGGGAGATGTGCTCACTCTTGGACACTAACACCTGTATGTGTTTTTGAGATGATTCAAAGTGTTGAGGAATATCTTTTGAAAAACATGCTCTTCAGTAAATCTGGTGATGTTCAAATTGGTTAGTTAATAAGTCTTGACATCATACATTTCCTTAGTGCCGGTATGAATGTATTCTCTCTAATGTAGTTCGATAAAGTCTGTCAGCGATCTGCTTCTTGGCCCTGTATGTGACCTCTGGCCTGACTGTTGCTCCTGGTCTCTAAGTGCTAATTTAAAACAAGTAACTGGTGTTCACTCAGTGTGAGCCGATGTAAACTTTGACACCCCCCCCATGCAGCTGCTCTGTCTTTTTGAGGATATAATTTCTGCTTTCCATGCATCATTAGTTGTTCACAAATGGTATTGAATGTCAGCTGTGAGGCTTGCTGAATGTGCCTGTTTGACATCTGAACTTCAAAGGATTTTGTACTTTTAAAATTAGCAGATTGCCAAAGGCCCGTGATAGCATTTTGTGTTGGGTTAGGGACATAAAAACGCAAGCTCTGGTTTTATACAGTGGAAATGTTGGTGACTGTCATGATTGATTTCAGAGAAATGTGAAACCCTTCCAATGTCATTTCAGCTCACCATCCAGCTACCCCCAGGACAATGCTGGAAGGTAATACAGCAAACTAACACAAAGTCAGTTTGTGCATTATTGCAACAACTGCATTTAATGGTCAGCCTCTGATTCTTTGTAGTATTGACTCATTGTGTAAATATCTACCTGGATGGGGTTTTCTGTCCCTTCTGTTCCCTTTCCCAACATGTCAAACAAACAAAGTCCCTAGATTATGTATATTTTTTTGGAAGACATGACCCCTCATCTCATGTAGTAGTTTATTACTTAGCTGTTGAGAGATATGACTTACATCGTGATTGTTCTACTTTCACCTTTTGTTCCTCCAACAGCCGTTCTCCACACCGCGAGAAGAAGAAGAACAAGGTGAAGAAGTACTGGGATGTTCCTCCACCTGGTTTTGAACACATCACACCCATGCAGTACAAAGCCATGCAAGGTAGTTTTCTCTCCATATTTGATGCATTTCCAATAGTTTTTGAATTGAAAATGTATGTTTTGCCCACATGTTGTATTACACTAGTTACCTTCTGGTAGCACATCAATAATATGCAAATGAATAACTGTTTTTAAACATAAGAAAATATATTTAGGATTGTTGGCTTTGTTCTTTAGCTGCAGGCCAGATCCCAGCCACAGCCCTCCTGCCGACCATGACTCCAGATGGCCTGGCTGTTACTCCCACCCCTGTACCTGTAGTGGGCAGCCAGATGACCCGGCAGGCCCGCCGGCTCTACGTGGGCAACATCCCCTTTGGTATCACAGAGGTAAAGAACAGGAGCGCCTTGTCTTTTGTTTCAAAGTTCATAAGCCTATTAGATTTCCTACAACTATGTCCCTTTATTCCCTCCCTCTCTTCTATGTAGGAGTCCATGATGGACTTCTTCAATGCCCAGATGCGTTTGGGTGGTCTTACTCAGGCCCCTGGAAACCCTGTCCTTGCAGTACAGATCAACCAGGATAAGAATTTTGCCTTCCTTGAGGTGAATAACACCTGCATAAACATGTCATGTTCCACACCATATGTATCTAGCAATTTAAAATTTAATCACTACTACTTTTGTTTCTGTGTAGTTTCGTTCAGTGGACGAAACAACACAGGCAATGGCCTTTGATGGTATCATCTTTCAAGGCCAGAGTCTCAAGATACGTCGTCCACATGATTACCAGCCCTTGCCTGGCATGAGCGAGAACCCCAGTGTCTATGTGCCTGGTACACAGCCAATTAATGGTTTTTAACCCTAAGTACTTGTGGCATAATTCATGAGTAATCAGTAATTCATACATTTCACAGGGACTTGCTCTCTGTGAAGCTCTGTTTTATCTTTCTTACTGTCGACTTGGTGTTTCCTGCAGGTGTAGTGTCCACAGTGGTGCCCGACTCGGCTCATAAGCTCTTCATTGGCGGCTTGCCAAACTACCTGAACGATGACCAGGTAAGTATTTCTGCATGGAAAGGTTCGAGGTGTGCTACATCTTGCATACAACTCTTTTACTGCACACAGAGCCATTACCATAGCAACTACTATCCATAGAATAGATCAGAATAGAACTCCACTATTTCATACTTTGAGTCCCACATTGATAACTGTTCAGGACGTCCCCCAGATTACCTCAAATACTACACCATCTGTCAGAGTTCTTATAAGGTCACAAAAATTTGGAAATTTTTTAACTGTTTTGTCGTTAAGGAAGGAAACATGTTTGAATCTGTATATATTCCTTGAAAATGTTACATCTTCATCTTTTCATGCACACCAAATTTGAAATCAAACAATCTTGTTATCATATTGTTTTCAAAATTAACACAAAACTTATGTAATCACTCTTCTTTTTGATCCCCAAAAAATTATATTTGAAAATAAACATTTCTACAGGCACATCTTCTTGCATCTCACACCAGACATAGAATGACTGGAAACCTAAACTGCTTTTTTAAAATAATTTAGTGCTTTTTAACATGGTTTAAACAACGTTTGTGTTTTGTTGTGTTATGGCAGACTTTATGATATCAGATAACATCTTATCCCTGTCCATTGTGTCTTGATAGAACTGATTTACATCCCTAATTTAATGACAATCAAGACTTTGGGGTATTTTGTTCTTGACGAACATTTTGTCTTGTGTCTCAGGTGAAGGAGCTGTTGACGTCTTTTGGCCCCCTGAAGGCTTTCAACCTGGTGAAGGACAGTGCTACAGGCTTATCCAAAGGATATGCCTTTTGTGAATATGTTGATGTCAACCTTAATGATCAGGTAACCAATGCTACAGAAACAAAGCCATTCAAATGAGGACACTTATGACATTAAATACTCTCCTCGCAACACGCTGTTATTTTAAACTTCCACAGTTTTATGGGGTTTTGCAACTTGATATCTTAATGTCTTAACAGGCTATTGCTGGGCTGAATGGCATGCAACTGGGAGACAAGAAGCTTCTGGTGCAGAGAGCCAGTGTGGGATCTAAGAACGCCACTCTGGTGAGTGTCCAAAGGCTGGACAGATGACAGCAGGGTGGTGGGAGGCTGGATGCTTATATGATAAAGACAATGCTGATAAATCTACTGTACTATGTTTTGGCCAGACAGAATCATCTCCTTTCCTGACCTCACCCTTTCAATTTAGAAATATTTTTCATACATTTTACCCTTTATGACAGGGAAAGTGTTAGAAAATTGTTAGTTCAATAGGGATGACAGACTGTTCAGCTGACTGGCTCTTAAAGTTAATCCACTTTGGGCAACAACGAACAACAAACAAACTGCAATGGGCAAATCCCTTTATTTTGTCTTTAAATATAAGCCTGATGTTTAGACATTGTATAAAGTTTTGAAAATTCCTTATTCTAGCAGTTATGATGGTATAATGTTAAAAATATTTGTCATATTTTGTTTTTTTATTCATAGCTAGGTAGGTCCTCTCTTGATCCCTTACTCCTGAAATTAGCAAGCATTGAACAGTCATTAAGGACAGGCAATCAAATTTACCTTGAACAGCTGGTAGAACAAATAAAGTAAATGTACAGCTATTGCTGAGGGTATAAAGTGCCTGAAACCTTGGAGATGCCTACTGTATACTCTGAAGTCTGCTGTTGCTGGGCACTAAATTAGGTTGTCAGGAGGTTTCAAGGCAGTCTCCATTACATAAAAGAAAGTGATAGATATGAAGTGTGTTCTTGTTCTTCTCTGTTTTGGATACATTCTATACTGAATTAAAGTAAAGTCATTTTTCAGATAGTTATCATTCTCAGAGCACAATGTTATATATAATACGCCATTGACCCTGCAACATTTCTGTCTGTCCTTGCAGACAAGTATAAATCAGACCCCAGTGACGCTGCAGGTGCCGGGTCTGAACAGCTCGGTTACTCAAATGGGTGGCCTGCCCACCGAGGTGCTGTGTCTGATGAACATGGTGGCCCCAGAGGAGCTGCTGGATGATGAAGAATATGAGGAGATTGTGGAGGACGTCAGGGACGAGTGCAGCAAGTATGGCCAAGTGAAGAGCATTGAGATACCTCGACCCGTGGACGGCCTGGAGGTGCCTGGGACTGGCAAGGTAGGAACTCATTTATGTTTGATTAGAGGACACGACAAATACGAGTTTGAAGTTCAATTTAAAAATTCTCTTTGAGAAATCCTGTCGACATTTATTTGTTGTTTTGTGGTGTCTCATACCGGACAAGACAGAACACCTGCAAATTGGCAATATTCATTTTATCCTGTGGGTATTGAGGACTTTGGCAGTCGAAATCTTTTTTACACACCTTAAGTCCTTAATTTCTTCTCCTTAACAGCTGTATCAACCCTGTGTAATACACTCGGACATCATTGTAATCGTTATTTCTCTACTCTTCTCTTAGATATTTGTGGAGTTCATGTCCGTTTTTGACTCCCAGAAGGCCATGCAGGGGCTGACAGGAAGGAAGTTTGCCAATAGAGTGGTGGTGACCAAATACTGCGATCCAGATGCTTATCACCGCCGAGACTTCTGGTAGAGGAGGCATGAACAGAAGAGGGGATTTTGGGGGAGGGACGGGGAGGGAGGAAACATGTATTGCCCATTTCCAAATCAGCCCCTTGATTAATTTGGCAGAGCAACATTTCAGGTAAATCTGAGGCTTTTAATCATTTGACAAATGATGATACCCATTTATCATTTGAGATCTACATGAAATGTCCAGCAGTAAAAACATATTTGGAATCTGTAAAGGAGAAAAAATGTGAATAACATGGGGGGCTTGGTTTGGGTGGTGAGGGTGTAGGTGGGTGGGTGGGGGAGTTAAAGGTTTTTGAGAAATTTGTGTAATAATAGGTCCAGGGTGGGGTCAACAATTTTTATACTTTGTGAGACAGGGATGTCATTTTGGGTGGGAGGGGGGTGCCACACTTTAAGGTTTGTATTTAAGTGGAGGTAGCCTGTTTTAAGTACATTAGGAAGGAGTTGCAGTAGGGAACTAACTGGACTATTCTGATGGAAAAGAAGGACAGAGGAAACAGGAGTGTTTATTTGTGAGAGGGAGATGTGGGGGGTGGAAGGGAAGATGAGGGCATTTTTTTGACCATCTAATCTAAATATACAGTAGCTGTAACATCCACTTTCGTTTTCCACCATCATTAGAAAGTCACAATAAGACTTGATTTTCTGTTTGGACTCATAATTTTTTCTTGTTCCTTCGTTTTCATCACTACTGCCCCCCTCAGGAAGATTGTTGCAGAATATGTTGTCTAATGGGACTCTATCTGAATGTCAACTGTAACTGTTCCAATACTGTGTGTAGCTTCACTGATTTGAGCTGTAATATCACCTTGTATTCAGGCCGCAGAATAACATGAGCTGCAGAAAAGAACGTCTTCAATTATGCCAGTTTGAGTTTTCTTTTTCTATTTTGTCATTTTTTTCACGTCCATCTTTTGTGCACAGCTTTTAACAGGCAAGGTTGTTTTGTCTCAGCAGTTCAGTCCTGATTTAATTCAAGAGGAAATAAAGGAAGATGGGGAAAGGCAAACAGATTGGTGTTTAACAGGCGACTTATCTCTTCCTTACCAAAATGGCCTTAATGTTAATACATGTCAATTCGCTAAAGATATACATTCGGCTGGCCCCTCCATCACTGATGTCTGTATGTTAATAGTGTCACTATCCTGTCCATTAGTCTTGTATCACTAGTTCTCATTTTTCCTTGTTTTTCAGCAGATGTGGAGTGTAGTAAGATGTAATGGACCCGGTTGTTTTGTGTAACGTCTCACTTTGACAAGACCAAATAAACACCTGACTTATATCCCTGACTCATGTTGTACTGCAGAGTAAAACCAAAACCACACAACTTTACTGTTACTTCCAGCCTGATTTGTTAAAAGAAAAAAACAAAAACAAGCTAGATAAATTGATAGGTGATGGTTTAACCAGACTAAAGAATGAAGACTGCTGTAATGGCTTGTCTAGATATTCAGCCTTTGGGGATTGTATATCAAAGCCTGCAGTAAAAGAGTAGTTGCGATCAAACACCTAATTAAATTTAAACAAAGTCATTTCACATTTCAGTGTTAAGATTTCACGATTTTATTGTGTTACTGTTTTGGGATTTTCACTGAATTTAAAAGGTATCTTGGATATATAAACAGTCTGTATGTACTTGACAAAGTCTGCTTTTCCCTCATCTCCCTCATCTTCTGCCCTTAACTCTCTGAGGACCACATGTTCACACTGTACGGGCTTGAGACTGCTTTCATTGGTTGCTTAAGACAGTGCTAAGGAGAGATTGTGTCCGTGATAACACTTATGAGATGTTACTCCTTACTTTATGAACTCTGCTTTCTCAGTGTCACTGTGTCATTAAATTTCTGTTTTTCTCTCTGGAAAAAAAAATGTGATTTCTTAAATGATTTAAAAACCACATCTAGTTTATAAAAAGCAAAAACAGTCTTTCATTTGTCCAATTTGTTTTCAAATGTTGATTAAAAATGGAATTTACATGATGTCTTTCTTTTTTCTTTATGCCTTCTCACATCCACACACCCGACTGCAGCACACTAACTCAGCCAGTCTGATGACATTCACGGTTAATTATGGAGATGGAGTAGACTCCAGCCATGTCCAGCCACTTTCATTCAGGGGATAGCATAATTTATCAAGGCCTGTAGATAATGATGATGTCCGAACGATGGAGCTGTTTCACAGTCACAAAAATTACTCCATTTAATTTTTTTTATTGTCATACATGTATCACTTTTTGTACTGCAACATAATATGGACAAGTACAATTGACACATTCAAAATGTGTAATGTATAAACACTTTTTCAACCAGTCCTCTATTCAGCTTTTCACAAGGTCAATATTTAGTCAACCTACCTATGAGATTTGACAGTGGTATATTTCCCTTCTATGAATCCTTAATATTGTCAATGTCAATATGTTTAGATTAAGCTTATTTATAAGATAACTTGTTCTTTTTTCCTCCTCTCCCTGCCCAACATTTTTCATTATTTGTATTTTATTTGATTTCAACTTGTGTAAATACATGAAAATCAAACATTTGTTTACCCTGCCTAGTAGGCTAATTTCTACAATTATGAATTGCTTGGTAAAAGTATCTTGTTCTTCCTTGGATCGGAGCTTCCTGCTGTGTCAAATCCACCCAGACATCAAGTGAAGTTGTTTTTATCTGGTCTTTTCTTTTATATTTATGTCACTCCACATGAGTGCACAGAGTCTTGGTCAGCAGCAATAAATCCCATAAGCTATGCCCACCTGGGACTGTGACTGTAAAACAGTAACAAGAGAGCAACAAATCTCTGACATGAAATAATGCCCTGTGTCAGCTCTATACTGCCCATCTCCATCTGCATCGCTGCACCCCACTGCACAAAAACCCAGCAGCAGGGCCACTGATGCAACAATCCCAGAGGGCGCAGATAAAACAGCAGCTCTGCTGGACTGCTAAGGCCACATCCACCAGAGGAGACATGTAAAACTGGCCCTGTCCTCTCTGAATATCAGGACATTCAGGCTGCCGAACACAAGACCTATTAAATGTTATTAGCAGCCCCTTCCTGGGCCTGATGCGGCAGTGGAGTTTGCAAATACATTATCTCCCTCTAGTGGTGATGATGAACCTCTGGTGATGGTCATTGTCATTCTGGGCAGTGCCTCCCCATTGATCCTCATTCAGAAAGATAGAACACTGCAGCAGTGGGAGAGTCTGCCGCTGGAGCAGGGTGGATGCAGCACACCGTGCATATATGGCAGCTTGCACTCAGTGAATTGGGCAGAAAAACACCCATTCAAAGAGCTATGTGCGTAAAGATTATATGTCATATTGTGACATTTTCTTAATAACGTAATGATGGTAACAACATGATTAAAGCCTCCATACTACATGCTATGAGCTGCTACTTTTTTTTTTTTTTTTTACATTTTTTGATCAGGTATTCTTTGGTTGGGTCAACAAAACTATGAGCATTTTTTCCCATCATACTATAGTACAGGTGAGAGAACCCTATGTTTCTCGGCAGGAATTTTTTTCTCCCAAATGAATCTCAAATTTGAAGGCTTTATCATATTCAAAACTCACCAGACTTGGAACATACGTCAAACTGAGGTGAAAATTACGTAGTTTAATAGTTTCGAAAATGGGTGTAGCACAATGGCTCGCTAATGCCCCCTAAAGTTAAGCCCCAAGACCAAGACTGTAGAGACACGAAATTTGATACAAACGTGTATCATGGGAAGACGCACAAAAATGTCTGGGGGGGTGCATGAATGTACAGGAAGTCCGAAAGAAGAGTCCGGCCCCGAACAGATTTATGTAATAATATTTCATAATATTTCATGGCCTTTCGCCATTAAACACAACACTGTATAACTTGGTCATTCTTTGGTTGCTCTGGTCCAAACTTCTCATGCTTCATCAGAGTCCGGAGCTGAACAGTTCAACATAATAATATTTCACAAAGTCGCGCCCCTTATGCTTTAGCCACAGATTCTACCTGTGGAAAATCCTGGTTCAAATCCCTCTTGAGGTCTCTGTGGTGCATGTCTCCCATTCCTTTCCCTCTGTCACCATCCAATAAAGCATGATGAGTACCCCAAAAAGTTATCTGAATGAAGAAAAAGTTTTATTCAGTCCCGATTCCAAACATTTCACCACGACATGTGTCATACTAAAGCATGACGTTTGTCAGATTTTAAAATATTCAATATTGAGCTTTTTGAAAATGAAAAATTTTGACCAAATTCGCCACTTTCAGTTATTGGAAATGTCATAAAAATGGGTTTTTCTGTCCGATTTCAAAAATCCCCCCACTGACACATTCTTTGTGAAACACTATACAATGACATGAAGATTCAAATTATTTTGACATGTTGTACTTGTACATGTTGTGCTGTTTTTTTCTTACATTTTTATGGTACACACAAATAATAAATGAAATTCTGCTGTTATGACATTTATTTGTAACTTACAAATATTTTTCCATTATTTTCTTTAAATGAATGAAGATTTTATTGACATTTCCTTTTTGTATTTCCTAGTATACTATGCCTCTGTTTTCATATTTATCATACATTTCTCATATCAGGTTGCTTTCATAATACATATAAATGCTTTAATTAGCCATATATTCTTAATCAACAGTACTTTCTAATGTCAGAGTAAGACATGGTTGCAGCTGTAATGCATGTGTGGTCAGTGTGCGCATGGCTGCATACATGAGCACACATGTGTGCACTTCAGTGTGTTCAAGCATACACTAAATCAGCACTGCTGACAGGGCTACTCGAGTGATGTGGAGACAAGATTGTTCACATCAGCATACTGTAGATTATTGATGGCCTCAGACTGTCTGTGGACACTTTACATTAATCACATTTGATGGAGGAGTGGAGATAGGCTGCATAATTAGAAGTAAAGTCATTTTAAAGAATAGACACACATATGTGCGTTTAAAAAGATAGCTGTCTTCCAGATGAACCAATCCATCATGGCTACCATGTGCCCAACATGTTTCTTTCTCTCTGTAAAACTCTTTTTCAAACTGGACTGTGCTTTACACTACGACCGGCCTCATGCACAATTTGTTATTTTGTTAATACACATTGATTTCTGGGATTCAGAAGTCTGGTTTTTGTTTTTTCCTTTTTTTTTTAAAATGCATGAAGTGGATCCTAAATACTAAAAATGTTTACAGTACTAAACAAGTTATATGTGCAGTAATCAAGGTAGGTGCATCTTTATTCTGTGTTGTTCTCCAACTAGTCTTTTGCTGCATGTGGCCCCATGTCTCCAAAAGAGGAAACAGGAACTTGACTGTTTTGGACATTGTAGGTGTTTATTTTCCTGTCACAGCCTACAGCTTGTTTCGTCCCTTTTCTCCTACTCTCTCCTGTTCTGTCTCTCTGTCCCCTACTCACTCTCAGTTTGCATCACCCCCTCTGCCCCTCCTCCCTGTCCCCTTCCCCCCGTTTTCCTGCCCTCCCTGCGCGTGGCTGGCCGCTGGGGTTGGCCTCCCTCTCGCTGTGCCACGTATGTAACCTAAACTGTGCAGGAGCCAAGCAGGGCTGGGCCACGAGTAAAGCTTTCCACAAGACCAGGCTGAGTCTCTGAAATCTCCCTGGACCATGTTCAGTGAGGAATGAAATGGGGCCGCACACTCTCATATTCTTCACTAAACCATTTCATTTTCAGCCAGTGTAGTCCATATCTGCATCTGCCTCAGACATTAGTGTTTCATTGCCTTTTTTTTATCCCCCTTTCACTTATTTCTCCCTCCTCCATATGTGTCCCTCTCTGCCACTCTTTCCGTTTCACTTTCACTCTGTCTCTGTGTCAGATTTGCACTTACGTCACAGTGTATTGTGTTGCTGTAAAACGCCACCCTGGCCCCTCTCATATAAACACGAGCTCCTCCTTCGCCCTTACTTAATGTCATTAACAGGTGGCTGTCAAAAATAGACACTCACACAAACAGCCGGGCTGACACAGATACAGACATGTTTTTAATCATCCTGCAATGGCTGTCGTCATGTGACCGGACCACCCTGCAGCACCTTTGCTCACCGATTTAACATTCAAACATGTGGACAGGGGAACGTTTGGATTGCAGGTGCAGTCTGAGGGCCAAACAGACGTGCAGATACACACGTTTAATCATCAACAGTGTTAAGACACTCAACACTGCAGCCCCCTCCCCTGTTACACTCACTTTCCATAACCCTTATGTACCTCCCTCTCCCTCTCTCACTAACTCTCCCACTCTCCCCCTCTATTAAGTTTCAAGCGTCTCCTACTCCTCAACTGAACAACACACACCAAACAGGTCAGACTTATTCTTTTTTCGCTGGAGTGCATTATCTAGCTGCTGCTTAATTGTGCCCACATGTCACACAGGTGGCTGTGGTTGTCTTTGGTGAAAAACTGCTTCGTTATCCTCATGTAAAATGCACCCATGTGTGTGGTTATCATCTGCTCAGCTGCTACAGAACTTAAGTCAGTGCACCGTAGATTTTGTTGCATCATCAGCCTCAAAAACACGCATGTATCTACTGCTTCGGGTAACGTTTTAGTGAAAAGTGAGCATTTGTCTGCTATCCCTCCAGTAGAGTAGCTTGGCATGCTCTGACCCCTCCGATCATCCTGTGGTTAATATGGATGTAATGTGATCAAGGTTTGAAACTCAATGACTACTAACTTGGCTGTCAGCAGCTGCAGTCTTGATATTCTTTATTACAGTTAATGCTGGAGGAGTATTCAAATGCATGGCTGCTATTCCAAACCTTTGGATCATTAGAGACATTTGCTGATTTAAGATTAG